>BGNK01000539.1:56142-119132 GCA_003297005.1 Symbiodinium sp. clade A Y106
GGGGTTGGGGTGGGTGGGAGGGTTCAATGGCCTCCCCAGGGCCATATAGAAGTCTTGACAGTGGGAATTGCGGCATAGTTGACGATGATGATTGAAATCCGGATTCGGCTTCTGTAGGACGACGTCGCTGCGAGGGTGATGAAGATGTGCCAAAAAGTTTATGGGTCTTGGGATTTGGGGCGTAGGATGTTTGATGAAGATACACATATTAAGGTCTTCAGGACAGGGTTTAGCATTTTCAGGGTGTTGAAAGCCCTGCGTCACATGGCATGTCCGGTATGACCTCAACCCATCATCCATACCATCCTGCACTAGCGTGAAGCTGTTGAGTACCATGTCTTGACGATCGTGGGCTTGTTCGGGCAACAGTCGGTTGACAACATCAGAATAAGCAGAACAACACAAAAGCAGATGTGCTGACTAAAACTCCCCGAAAAGCAAAAAGAACCCACACAAACATGAAAGAACCATCGAAAAAAGCTGCGCAGCAGATTCACACTCGTAAAAAAAGCTTACCAAGCCCCTTCATTACAAGCCCACAGGAGAAGATGCTAATAAACCCTAAACTGGGTTGCTTTTCTGTAGATGCTGAGTCCCAACCGTCACACTGGCCCCTGAATGTCGCCTACTACCCAGCAGTTGGAAAAGGGCCCGCAAAAAAGAAAGAGCTATCCTGAATCCTAAACCCTCAACCCTAAACATCCCTAAACCCTAAAACCCAAAGCCTAAACCCAAACCTCAAGCCCTAAAACCATCACAACCCGCCGGACAGGAGTCTGAGGAGGAGCCGGAGAGCAAAGAGGACCCCTTCGACTGCTTCGCAGAAGGGGAGGATCAGAGGACCCATGCCTTGCTCGGTTGGGACATAGGGTTTCAGGGCCTGGGATCATAGGATTTAGGATTTAGGGCTTCGGGTTTAGGGTGTATGCACGTAAGGTTTAGGATTTAGGGTTTAGGAGTTGGGGCTTCGGGTTTTGGGTTTATGGGGCTTAGGATTTAGGGTTTCTGGGACCGTTCGGATTTAGCAATTCTGGGCTTCGGGTGTCGGGTTTAGGGTTTAGGATTTAGGGCTTCGGGACTTCAGGTGCAGGGTTTACAGGGCTTAGAATTCAGGGTTTAGGGTTGAGGGTTTGGATGAGCTAGCGGCTAGCCGTAGTGTTGGAGTGGTGTGTGGCTTCTTGCCGGGTTCCTTCAACTACAGATGTTTGTTTTGTTGGCTGTTGTTGTTTAGTCAGGAAGCAAACGTCTGAGATCTTCTGGAGCATAGCGTGCGCTGGTACAAGAAGCCCGAACAGCCCTAACACAGCAGTTAGCTCTCATTACAGGATAAGTAAACGTACGACGTACGGCGCTGCCACAACCCCAAAAGTAGGTAGAATAAGTTACCCTGCCAATCAACCGCCTCATTTCAGAAGGCTGTTGCAAAACAGAACGAACCGCCTGCATAGAAATATAACCGCCTCCTAAGCTACGACCCCCAAAATGACGCCTGCATCCGGAAGCCGGCTTGGAGCGCTGTGGTCGCATGTCTTCATGAGTATTCCAGGTGTATTTCGAGTTGATTTCCCTGGGTTTCAAGGAGAATTTCAGTGGTTTCTAGTTGGAGCCTTGGGCGGGTCCAAAAGTTGAGCTGAATATATGTAGCTGTTGTAAATTCAGCCCGATCTTTATCAGGTTGGAGCCGTGGGCGGGCCCAAAAGATAAGCTAAATGCATGTAGCTGTCCTAAATCAGCATGATCTTTATCCAGTTGGAGCCTTGGGCGGGCCCCAAAGTTGAGTTCAAGGCATTTCGCTGATCCAACATCAGCATGATCTTTTCATAAAGATTTCATCATCACAATGTAGGATTCCTGATTTCTCATGGCCGGTGCCTGCTGGTTCTGCTGGGCGATGCTTTCTTTATCCCCTGGCGCCCTTACCCGGTGCTTGCTGATGCTGCTGGTCGGTGCCTTCTTTTCCTGGCGCCATGAAGAAGGCTCTCCAGAAAAGTTGCTCGTCTATATAAGAATACTAGACTGTAAGCTGCGATTTCAATCCGAACCCATGGTCTAGTTTTAGAAGGCTTCGCGGAGCGACGGAAGGCCCGAGACGAATGGTCCCCAGGTGATGCCGGCTCATTTTCGCATGATCAGCGGTCAGCGATTGCAGTGCAGTTGATCCAAGCGCTGGCACTCCTGAGAATTGAATGCTCAAGAGCAGGGGTCTTGTTAGTCCGATATTCAGAACAACCAGTGATTCTACATCAGGTTTTGTATATATCGAATGCAGCTAGTAAATAAAGACTTCTGGGGCCCGGATCAGAGTTGTGTTGGGGGTGTAAGACTGTTTTCCTTGGAACAGCTTCCCCGAGATGCCGTCGAAGTCTGCTGAAACCATCCGCTTGCTTGAGGCTCGAAAGTCGATTCGGTTGAACCTCAGCCTGCCAACCTTCCAGCCTCCCCCCCTCTCAGGAGTTCTACAATGCCATCCTCGACGAGGACTTTATAAAGGAACGATGGGAAAGCCTGGCCAAGGATCTGTGTCTGGGGCCGCAGAAGTTGGCACGGATCCTGGAAAAGGGAAAAGTAGCTTGGATGCAGTAGATTTTCAAAGTAGCGGCTGGTAGGGTTCTACGGGGTACCACAATTGCATGCATATGTGCAAGGTGCCATGCAGCTTTACAATGCTGGATGTGAAGAAGCCCAGCATCGGCGAGACCGAGGTTGCTGATTATGTCGTCGCATTGTAGAATTCGGGGCATTGGGATTCTGCAGGTCGAGAATGATGCGAACTATGAATTCCTGCTGGGATTCCTATCCCTCATCCACCATCCGGTGAACAAGCTTGATATTCAGGCCTGCTTGGAGTTTGGGTGCCTAGTGCGACTGAATCTTTTATGTTTGGCTATGATGGCAGGCCGCCCTTGTGAAGGTGGCTAAGGAAAAACAACTGTGTCGAAAGAATGCCCCGAAGTCGGAGATGGAAGTTCCTTGCCATGCCAGCACCAGTTGTCCCATGTACATATAATAGTAGCTCTAGATCTATGAATTCTATCTTAGGCTTGGGCTGAGACCGAAGGCGGTCTGCAGAGAGCCCTGGCGGCTTATGTCGTCCGGCGCACACGGCAGAACAGTGCATCGAGGACTCATCGGAGTGTGATATTGCATGTGTACGTATAATATTCAGTTCACGGCAGGAGTGGACACAGGACACAGCCGCATGGAAGATCTGAAAGAGATTGTGAGAAATACTCGAAATATCAAGGCAAAGGAGGAGAGAAAGGAGATTCAAGGAAAGTCAAAGGTCCGGAAGGAGACGAATGACAGCGAGGAGGAAATCGAGTTCGTTTTGCACAAGAGTGCGCCCTTGGAGACGATATCTTCGGATGAGGAGCTAGATTTTAAAATAATTAAGATCTATAGAATTGATCATGTGATCATGCGATCCAGTTTCTGCAGGAGAGCGTCGATGCAATGGAGGTGACGCCCATGGATGTCGAAGTATGCTGGCCCATTATGCACGATCTTCCCCGTAACATAAACCTGTGCCTGCACTACAACACGTACTCAGGAGCCAGATGATCATGGGCCCGGGACAAAGGCAACCGAATCCTTGAATGATGTCGATGTCACTGGGCTCTACAGTACTATATCTTTTATGTAATAGGTCGGCAATTTATTATAAATGTGCCATCGCCTCCCAGGTGCCTTCGCTTCGCCGCTCCAATGCAACGATCATGGCAGCTTCTCCTCATCCCGAGGCTTGTGTACATGTACATGTGTGGAGCCCACATCATTTTAAATATATATCATCAGAATTCGAAGCAGCTGAAAAGGACATTGTAGGCCTACCTCTATTGATGCATGGTTTTCTGTACGTATACATGACCCAAAAGCCACTTACATGAAAGCTGTATCTCCAGGAGCCTGTGGCCGATGACAGAGAAGATCGTGAGACTGCCGACAAGGGTACGTTCAAAGCGACTGGACAATAAAAGCGATAATTATCATAGATCCATGTCTTGCATTGATCATAACTGAATTGGCCTAAACCCCGAAACCCCTAAACCATGTCTTGACTATGATTGAATTGCCAAGGATCGGAAGCCTCTGAAACCCAATCTTCCTCAGGTTGGGGGATCCCTGAAGGAACAGGCCGACCTCGCGTCCATGGAGCTTGCAGAGAAGTTCGGCATGCTGGGTGATGTCCTGCAGGCAAGTCCAGCCAGAACCTGTATCCTGCCTCTTATGAACCCTTGCAAGACTTCTTTTATACATGATTTGCTGACAGGCGCGAGCAGGAATCAGGGCGAATAATCCCGAGCCGAAAAAGGGGAAAGGCAAGGGCAGGGGAAAGGGAGCTCAAGCCAAGGCGAAGGCACAGAAACGTAAGGCCGATGCAGAGCCGGAATTCGACTCTGAAGATGGTCTTCAGGCAGCGCTCCAAGAGGAGGATGAGCAGATCAAGCAGGCTGTGAGAGGCGAGGATGAGGGAGGCGAGCCAAGCAAGAAGCAAAAGACTGCCTCAGACGAGGCGAAGGCCCCCCAGCAAGCCAAAGCCGTGAAAACCAAAGCCCAGCCCAAAACCAGGCCCAAGGGTTCCGAGGATGCCCAGATCTATGCAACACCGAAAAAAACCTGGACAAAGACTTTGAAGCTGCGAGCACGCCCCGACAGGACAGGATAATATAAACATATTGCATAATAGGACATTATGCATGTCTGCAGGTCGCAATAGCAGCCTCTTGCCAGGAGCCGAAAGGAAAGCCAAAGAAGCAGGCCAAGAGCAAGAAGCTGCAGGCAGTTTCGGTGTCCACACAGCACGATGATATAATATATCGTGTGATGCATTCTGGTCAGGATGTGCAACAGTCGCCCGAGTCGCGAACTCCGGGCAGATCGCCGGGCTGGACGCCGCAGTTCGCACGCACGAAGCCGCCACCGCCCCCAAAGGACGGACCGAAGCCTAAGTCCCTGCAGAGGGCCGAGGCCAGCAGTTCTAGGAATGATAGTTAAAGCCCCGGGCCCAAGCCCCAACCCTAAACCCTTTGCCGCTGGAGGCGCAAAGAGATGCTATCGTGGAGGGTCTGCGAAAGATCCGTGAGTCTGATCGATCGATGAGAGTCCCTCCGGGAAGCGTGTATGCGAATATCTCGTTTTCTTGATGAATTATAGCCCATCCCTGTCGAGGAACTTCGGGTTCAAGTTCAGGTTTGCAGGTCTTAGGGTTCAGGGGTCTGTAGGGCTTCAGGGTTGTTTCGGGATTATATACCCGCCAAGGTCATACACTCTCAAGCCAAGCCCCCGTGTCCTGGCCGAGCAGCCGAATGCTTCCACAATCGGAGTGCAGCAGCTTGGCTTCCAAGCTGTGTCCTGAGATATGACGACTGGTGTTGCTGTCTACGCAGAGTTTATATTTATTAAACCGAGGTTCGTTGGTGCATTCTATATTGCAAATGTGGACCCGGGGCGATTTTCCATTGTGAAGCGACAGCATGGTCTCTATTTTGTGGCCGCTTGCATTAAATCAGTTGCATCTCATCATGCATGATAATTACAGCTCTGAACCCGGATCTAGCAATATTGCAAATAACTCGTGTGGATACAGACATGCAAACACCCGACTATTAGCCCCCTTCCCGAATCTCCCAACAAATTACCCCCAAACCCTAAACCCGCAAACTTACAACTACCCCCCTTCCCCCCAAACCCAGCGCCCACAAACTTGGAAGAGGTCAACGCCTACGACTGCCTCACCCTGCCTTTCAAAGTTCACAACGTGGCCGAGATGTTGCTGGGCTACAGATAACAATTAAAGCTGTAGTTGAGTGGCACGTGCTAAAACCCAGGTGGAGCATTGCAAAGAAGATTGCTGGCTGGGTGGAAGTTACAGATGCAGCAGGAAGCGCATGAGGTCTTCGAGGGCATCGTGCAGCGAAGATAGCAGCCTCGGTTTCACGGTGAGGCTTGTGCATCGAACTTGATCAAGAGCTGAAAGGCTGTGTGCTGGGGCCACATTTTGTCACATACTCACTCCCCCTCCCTCTCCCTCTCCCTCTCCCTCTCCCTCTGTCTCTCTCTCTCTCTCTCTCTCTGGCTCTCTGCACCTTTCTTGTGTTGGCTCATGATCAATTGCCGACATGAACAACCATATCCTTCGTGCTCCCAGGTTTTTCGGTGCTGGTAGTAGGACCTGCCTTCCAAGTGTTGCCGGGCTCATGGCTGGCAAAGATGTGGCAGTCGCCACTGGCACTGTCATGTACAGCTGTGTCGTTGCTGGCATTGCTTGGTGCACATCCTGTTCTGTTCATTCCTCAGTCCGACTTATATAAAACTAGAGTGCGAGCTTGCTCATGTCGACTATAAACCGGCTACATGTGATTTCTCAGGTTGCATGTCTGCGACTACATTACCCAGAACAGCCCCGCGCACATGTCTTTTCGGGCCGGAATCTTACAATGCTAAATATCTTATATTACAATGCTAAATTTAAATTGAAGTCGAGTCTCGCACACTGTGAACACACAAACACCCCTGTCAAAGGACCGACTTCACTTTGATCTATTTGCTGGATGTCGAAACATGCAAAGGTTCTACTGTTGGGAGCTTAGTACTTCGATTCCTGATCATGAGAGAAGATCGAGACTTAGACCCCCACCCTAAATAGAACATATGGTCGAATGCATTCAGGTGAAGCTGGCTTCAAAAGGCTTCTTGGCTTTTGCAGCACACCTGTCCAGTGAGCTTGAATTGAAATGCAGCTAAGTGATTACATGGATGTTACTGGCCCCGGGCGAGAAACAGAAGATGATCTATTGACAACGGCGCTTGCTCAACAGCTTCATGCAGCTTGCAGCAGGATTCGGTGTCAGTGCGGTTAATGTAAACTACACGAAGCTTATAACTCGCCAGCCAAGGATTGGATTTCTCAGTGCAGTACGATCCATTCTGAAGTTGGCCCCCGGAGCCCTCACGACGGCTGGAGTGCCATGTTCCTCCTATGTTTTCATGAACCGATCGACTTCTCGACGCAGCCCGGAAAACCCACTTGGCCGGGAGACTCTGGAATATGTTGCTGATGCGAATCGGAGCCTCGGCTTTTGCTGATCCCAGCATCCAATAATGGGATTCATCGCAAACTCAGGTTGGCGGCACGAGTTGCCCTCCTACTGAGTGCTTTACAATATGCTCTGAATGAGAATGACGAAATGAAAGATTTGTTTAAAGCAATGAAAAAGGAGATGACCACCCTTAAAGGAGAAATAACAAAGTTGAAGAAGAAAGTAAAAANCGAAATGAAAGATTTGTTTAAAGCAATGAAAAAGGAGATGACCACCCTTAAAGGAGAAATAACAAAGTTGAAGAAGAAAGTAAAAAATAATAGCGATAGCGATTAATATAATATAAGCTGTTGTATATGAGTGAGTTTGAAAATCAGTATAAAGTGTGTATGGAACTAATAAAACAGAAATCTAAAGAAGTATCCGAAACAGATATATTATTAACGGCGATGAAAGACCTACTAGACAAACTAGAAATGGAAGAAAAGAAGGTAGAAGCATTACAAAAGAAAAGGCGATGCCCTTGTTTCAATTTTACTTCTTTACATTGTTGCCCTGTATCATTATTTTAATGATGATTAATAATATACAAGTATCATCAATTTGTATATACTTTTCAAACCTAACCATAAACATTTTATTAATATCGGGTTCCATCAGATTTGCATATAAAAAACTAAAAGGTTCTTCTGTTGCTAAGTTATATATTTCTAACAATAGTTGTTTTGCTTGGTGAAGACTTTTCATATCAGACATTGCTTTTTTACTTATCAATACACCAGAAAATTCATCTAAAACTGCTTCAACTTCTTTATAATTTCTTAGTTTGAAAAATATTAGTTGTCTTGAATTAGTTCGAATAGTTGTGCTTAATCCGTTGTATTTTTGAGACGAACTAATTATATTAACTCCATAGTGTCTTGCTTTGATATATAAGGCATTGAGTAAATTATTGTGCTTTGCGAACGATGCTTGGTCTATAAAATCATCTACNATATATAAGGCATTGAGTAAATTATTGTGCTTTGCGAACGATGCTTGGTCTATAAAATCATCTACTAGAAATAACACCGAAAACAATTTGGTTTCTCCATTTTTCTTTTGGAACTCGTTGTTGTAAGTTTAAGACCTTCTGCATTTCATCAATGTTAAACGTATCAAAAACACTTTTTCTTTTTGGGTGTCTATTTTCAAGGTATTCTCAACATAATCTTTTACTGGTGTCCATACTGGGTCTAAATCAATTGAGCTTGACCAAATAAATACACGAGAGAAACAACCCCTATATATGTTTAATATTAAATTTGATAGGAGAACCGTNCCGACTGACCAGTTATAACCATTGAAAAGGGAATGCGGGGCGCTACATCGTATTTACTTTGTGTGAATGTGTATTCTTTTGTTTTGTATGGTTTAACTATAGGTATGTCCATTATTATTGATTAGAAAACATATGATTTAAATGTATAATGAATGAAAAATATGATGCTTATATTGAAACAATAAACGGTTTAGAAGTAGTAGAGGCGCAGGTAATAAAAGATAGTAAGGTAAAACGATGTTGCTATTTATCATTGGAGTNAATGAATGAAAAATATGATGCTTATATTGAAACAATAAACGGTTTAGAAGTAGTAGAGGCGCAGGTAATAAAAGATAGTAAGGTAAAACGATGTTGCTATTTATCATTGGAGTTTGTGAGCAGTTATTATTTGCTTGAAAAATATTAAAAATCTAAATAGTATAAATGAGCGTTATAACAGAAAGCGAAAAGAAGAAAGGGTTTTTCATAAACGCTAATGGTATATCATGTATCCCTTGTAGGTGCAAAAGACAATCTTACCATAAGGAAACGAAGACAACAAAAGAAAACACCATAGTTACAACAAATGTCATAGAGGACAGACGAAATTTGAAATTTGGTGGTGGGAGGAATGTTTCACCCGANTCATTAAGAAAGACATAGAAAGGTTGGAGTTTGAACTGAATGATTTGAAACTAAAAATTAGTAAGAAATTTGTATAATATATATATGGAGTGTTTATTTCCCAAGAAAGAAAAAGAGGATGATAAGAAAAGTTGGTTAGAAGAACGAAGGAACATAAGAAAATGCAATGCTAGATTAAATGCGATTCTGGACGAACTAGAGGAATATAAGAAACGAATTAAGTTGCTGTTTGAGTTTTATCAGTTAGAAGAATTATTAAAATAATGTAAAAATTAGTTTGTGTTGTATATTGACAGTGCCCCCATGCTAGTGCCCCGTGTGCTTCCATAAGCGCATNTTAAGTTGCTGTTTGAGTTTTATCAGTTAGAAGAATTATTAAAATAATGTAAAAATTAGTTTGTGTTGTATATTGACAGTGCCCCCATGCTAGTGCCCCGTGTGCTTCCATAAGCGCATCAACAGAATGTGGAATGGTCTAATTAGTTTGTTTCGTGCTTTTGGAAGAAGGAGAAGAAAACCCCGATAGTCCCTATACAATGTTCTAATGATTTAATTCAGGAATTCAAATCATTAGAATGCTGATAGTTCNGAAGAAGGAGAAGAAAACCCCGATAGTCCCTATACAATGTTCTAATGATTTAATTCAGGAATTCAAATCATTAGAATGCTGATAGTTCATAAGTATATTGTAGTTATAACCTTTAAGATGTCATGGGTTATAACTACACTATGGTTTTACCTTATCCCTAAACCTTATTCCCATTATTGTAAAATTATTTAAGATGACCATTTCCATTTCAAGGGTTAGGGATTTCGGGTTGATACTATCGGGTTTTCTATGGGAGTGTTGGTATATGGAGTTTAGAGTGGTTTTTTCTATGTGGTTACCTATGGTTCTTCTAATGGTTCCATCATATGGGTTTTTCCTATGGGTCTTTTGGTGAGGTTAGGGTTGAGGTATAGGTTGTTATGGTTTTGGGTCTTTGGGTGTGCTATTCCTAGGGTTCTACCTATGGGTCTTGAATGGGTTGAAGGTTGAGGTATAGGTTGTTATGGTTTGGGTGCTAGGGGGGGGTGCATGAGTTGAAAATGGAAATGGTCTATGCTAACTGTTTTAGGGGCTGAGTACGTACTTTAACCTTTTGGGGCTCTTATAATCAAACCAGAGCCTAGTAGCTGAGTGGATACACTTTACACTTTGGGAAAATATTACCCACTACAAAGCTGAAAGTGTGAACTTTTTGGGGCTTATGAACTCAGCAACCGAGTTTAGCCTTTTGGAGCTCTTATAATCAGACCATAGCGTAAAAGGTTAACCTTTTTTGGGATAGTGTACCTCAGCCCCTAAGTTGCGCATGTGGAAGAAGGCAGCTGCACGAGGGCATGCGATGATGATGCACATGCCTGCAACTGTAATATAGAAGCCTCAAGAATTAACAAGGGGCAGCCTAAATTGGGGTCCGTATAATAAGGATCCTACTATTTAGGGTACTATAATAGGCTTTCTTACCTTTGGTTAGTAGGGAATGGAGGAATGGGGTACAATTATAACTACTATTACTACCATTCTTCCATTCCCTACTAACCAAAGGTAGGCTATAGTATAGAAGCCTCAAGAATTAACAGTATCGTTCCTGAGGGTTCCCTACTATGACTATACTATAATGGACCCCAAAACCCTGTTGTAATTATGAAGGCGCCTATAGTATTCAAGCCGATGACTCTGAGCCACTTGGCTCAGTCTCTCTTCCAAAACTATCAGTCATGCTTAGCAACAGCTGTTCGGGATGGGCTAGCCCGGCAATGTGGTTAGCGTTCAGGAAAACACCGACCACATGACATGATGTACGTTTGCCGCACCCCGGACGAAGGCGAGAGCATGGCTGATGCACTACTTGCAAAATCGAGTAATGTCACATGCCGGAAATATGCCCCCTCGCAGCCATGTGCCCTACAACCACAGCTCTGAAGTCTTGCAACCAGGTGTGCGGCCACGAAGGCGAACGTCGGATCGGTCGCAATGCTGCTGGGTATGATGCTCAGCAGCGCTGTGACCAATCCGACGTTCGTCAAGTTGTGCATGTCACACCGCCCTCAGCCCCCACAAGTGCCTGGTTGGGCAAGGCATGTAAGACGTGGCTTGACCGGAGGCCTGCCGCAGTGGTCTGGGTCCGGGCTGCTGTTCATTGGGCAGAAGAAGGCTTCTCTAAGAATCCTCGAAACTGCAGTCCAGGCTTTCTCTTTGCATGGGCCGATGATGACAGCGGGTACTCGTCATCGTTTGACCTTCGTTTGAGTATGCAAGAGCCGGGAGATGGATTCTTGCGAAAAGCCACAAAAAACTTGTCCGCCAGTGAAGGTTTAGGGTTTTTGGTTTTCGGGGTTTATAGGGTTTAAGGTTTAGAGTTTGGGGAAAGTCCACGGTGGCAGGCCGCCTCCACCTGTGCCCAAGACGTTGGCTCTCGACGAGGCCACCGAATTGATACATGGACAGCATCGTCAAACAATCGGAAGACCATAAGCGATGTAGCCACGGTGGTCCTTTGTCGGCATGGTGGCCGACGTTGTGGAGTTGAGTTGCGAGCGGCCTCGCCTCCCGCAGTTCCACGACATAGTAGACCATCAGTGCCAACGGTATGACAATAGCCATCATTTTCTTGTCCACCAGTTTGGAGACTGAGTCACGACAATATCTCGGGTCTGCGGAAGAGCCAGTCTCCAAGCTGGTGGACAAGAAAGGTGACACTGTTCTCAAGAATCTCTTCACTGAATTCTTATGAAGCAGTTCTCAAGAATCTCGCCGGGATGGCCCGTGGAGCTGACAAAAGCTTGAAAAGGCCTCGGTGGTGGAAGCGGCTCCATGGACTCTCGGCGAGCAAGTCGTGCGGCTCTTCGCAAGAATTCATATGCATGGCATCTCAACATCCCTGTCAGCGCTCTACTGCCTTGCCACATCTGTGCCGGACCTGATGACAAAATGGGTACTTCTGTGATGCACGAGTGTCTCAAAGCAGTCAGCGAGACTAGGATCGGGACCCGTGGCATGCGCGTGAAAACCTCCAGGGTGTTGCAAGCAGTGCACAGGTGCGCATGGGAAGCCTGGAGTGAGATTTCGAGATCTCGTACAGAAGCCTTCCTCCGCCCAATTAGCGAATATATCTCGGCCACTCACGCAGACCAGGCCTTCACGGTGGAAACATCTTCGTAAGCGGATGGGCCATTGTGTGCCAAGTTAACCAGGCCTGAAAATCAGAAACCCCAAACCAGACCCGACCCCAAAATGCCCTCAGTCCCAGTACACAGGTGGGGTACCGAGAAGCCGCCTCCCGCAATGGACTCAGTCATTGTTCATTGTCTCGGGGTGCAGGGACCAGAAGAGCTCTATTAATCTGCATTTGGCGGGTGCTGGTATATCTTGGGGACTAGGATTTAGTGCTTGCGGTTCTGGGCTTTCAAAGTGTTTGGGAGGATGCTGTACGATAAAACGCAACAGTCGTTATGCAGAGTTTCGGGACTGGGTGTCAATATTATGCTTCTTGTGAGGCTGCAGACACTGGGCTTTGGAGTATCATACTTTAATACTTTTTCTTAATGGAACCATTATGAAATACAAGTTTATACTTTTTTCTCCCTGGTTACTTAAAAGCCCAGGACACCCAGATGCTGGCTGTGACAAAGTCAACCCCTGGGTTGGGGGGTTTAGGGTTTAGGGTAACGAAAGTACACATCTATGTCCACGTTACAGCGCATCTTAAGTAGAGCAGATAACATGTATTTCAACCTTTTTTGGTGTAATTACTAGAAGCCCCATAAAATTAAATCCCGAAGGTTAACCTTCAAATTTGGTTCCTCTAGGATAGTCGACAAGTAAGACATTGATTCATGAATCCAAAACGGATCCCTTTCAAGGAACCCTAGGTTCCTCCCTAGGTTCCCTTTTAAGGAACCCTAGGTTCCCTTTAAAGGAACCCTAGGCCCTAGGTTCCCTTTCAAGGGACCCTCGGCCACGAGCCCCTGAACCCCCAAGCTCCGGGGCCTCCAAGACCCAGAGCTCCTGAAGATCTCCTAAACGCCAAGACCCTAAACCCTAAACTCCTAAACCCTAAGCCCTGAACTCCTAAACCCCTAAACCCCAAACCCGAAACTACCAAGCCCCTAAACCCTACACTCCTAAACCCCTAAACCCCAGAGCCCTAAAACTCTTAACCTGCAGCCGCAAACGCCGAGGTTGCAGCACCGGATGGAGGCGAAAATGCCGAACCGGCCTCTTGGCCCTTTCCAAATGATGCGTTCCTTTAAGGGTTTAAGAGGGTTTAAGAGGGTTTGGGGTTTTGAGGCTTAGGGTTCAGGGTTTAGGGCATTCGGGATAATGGTTTAGGGCGGTTTCGGGTTTCCTTACGCTTCCTTCTGAGGGGTTCCTTCAAGGGGTGCCTTTTAAGGTTCCTATACTTGGTGGGTCGGGGGAGTTAGTAAGCAGTTATATGAAAGTGTTATAAGTACCATAACCCCAATTAGGATCCCTCTTAGGGTACCTATAACTCTACTTACTACCTACTTACTGAGTCCCCCGACCCTCCTTGGAATCTAGATGGATCTAGTAAGGGTTGCCCAGAGGGTCTCATAAGGGTTTCGTGAAGTTTTATAGGGTTTCTCTGGTGTTTTCATAGGGTTTAGGGCCAAGTTTAGGGCTTCTTTAAGTGTTCCTTATGTTTGCATAGGGTTTAGGGCTCCTTTAAGGGTTCCTTGCTGACCCTTTATTTATACTTTTTTTCCTCCATTTTGTTTCCAGAACATGGGGGTTTCATGGTTTGGCATTAGTAGTGTTGCTTAGGGGTTCTTCGAGGGTCTATAGGGGTTTAGAGGCTTCGGGCTTCGGTATGTTAGGGTTTGGAGCTCCACAAATGGGAGTTTCCGAAAATTAGGGGTACCTTATTTTGGGGTCCTTATAATAAGGATCCTACTATTTAGGGTACTATATTAGGGTCCCCTATTGTCGGAAACTCCCAAATGGGTGGGAATGTATCGCTCAGCGCTCTTCAAAGGCTGCCGCAGGGCTTAGGGACCAGGTTGGTTGAACGATGCAAGGGGTTCCCCAAGGGTCCAAGTACCCAATAATCATATACTCTCCAAAATCCTAACCTACATAACTAATATCCTAAAACCGAGTACCTGATTATTGGGTCCTTTGGACCCTTGGGGGTTACCAAAGATAGAAGCCCATTGGTACTATGCCGATAAACCTTTCGTGAACCCCTAGACCCTGAATAGTAGTGTTGGACCACAGCTTCACTGTTAAGACACGTTATAGAGCTTTCTTAGATCTCTGTGCCAAGCCCTCATCATAAAGAAGCCGAAATCCACTAGTTACTATTCCTACATATTCCTTTGCCTTTGGTCTCCCCTTTATAGTTTCATGATACTAACCCCCCGACCTTGCCGGAGCTCATCTACGCCGAGCTTGCGCTCAAACTCTGCTGTTGTCTTTTCGGCTTTGGGTATTGATTGTGGCTTTGGGCCGCCACAGCATGCACACGATGACATCGAATGCCTGCGCGGTCTGGTTTCTCCACTGGCGAAGAGCTTGGTTGCAATGTTGCCACAAGCTGATACCAATCATGCTGATTGTCACATGTTGAAGCGGCCGCACTGCCGGAACTATCTGGCGTGGAAGCGAGCAGTACGGTCCGGCCAGGGCCGAGGCGAATTAGGTACTTGGACCCGTAGGGAAACCTGATGCGCAGGCAATGGCGAAGCGCATCGAGACACGAAGCTGAGAGGAAGCGTCGGCTGTCTCCAACACCCCCTTCCAAGTAGTATTAAGGCCTCCATGCCATCTGATGAAGGACCCCATCCAGCCTGCGACCTCTGAGGGCCAAGCCCGCATCCACTGTGTTTCTTAGCAAAAATCCGAGGTTCCTCAGGATTTAGGGTAGAACCTTGCACTCTTAGGCAATGCTTTATTGAGGCCCCTAGACTAAGGACATACGCTTACAGAGCCTTTTAAAGGAGCCCTTTGAAGGAACCCTTAAGGGATTCCAATATTTCGTTGATAACTAATAATATTCACAAGAAGAATAATGGTAATCTCTAATAATAATAAAAGTAATATTAATAGTGTTTTTTGCCCTGTCATGGTAATCTTTAATAATCATAATAGTAATATTAATGGTGAGAGCACGAGGTCGGCGAGGAAACAGGCTGGTCGCCTGCGTCGGGGACCTGTTCGGTGTTCGGGGGCTGCTGGGTTTACTATAGTCTCCTTCGGAATTGCTTTTCCTTTCTGTTCTTATTTAACCCAAGAGAATATTAATGGTCCATAGGGTGTATAGTTTAGGTTCTTTCTGTAGGGTCTCGTGGGGTTGTGCAGGATTTTGGGACTCAGCACCTTTGCGGGGTTCTGGATTGCGGTACCTACAAGAGGACAGCTTTGGGGATTGTTGGTGTTCAGGTCAGGTTGTAGGTACGTTGGTTTAGGATGGAGGCTGCTAGTAGTGTCTTGGGCTTGGGGTTTATGTCAATGTAAGCCTGCTAAGCTGTAGTTCCAATACTGTGGTGTTGTGCATTGGCTTTGGCGTAGCGGTTTGGATTGGGTGCAGTGGTTTAGGTGTCCACCGGGGCAGGCGTATAGAGGGTTCACGCATTAGGATAAGTAGATGAAGGTTATGGTTGATGATATAAACCTTGCATTGCCTTTAAGGGTTCCTTCAAGGGATCCTTTAAGGGTTCCTCTAAGGGATCTATAGAATTCAGGTAATGCTGCTGCGGAGTTTCCGAAACTTGTTGAGAAACCCAACAGCCCTGAAGGACAACAGAAGGCCAACCTTAGCAACAAACAGAAACAAATCTGACAATGGAAACAAAAAGAAATCATGATCGCATGTTTTCAATAATCGTACTCACAACAACAGCTCAATGAGTTTCATTGAATACAAATTTTGAGTAAGAGCACTAGCAAGATCAATATGCTAACGTTGACCCTGATGGTAGCAAAAGTCATCAACATGAAGGCAGCTTTGGCAAATCGTGCAAGAACACAAACCCTACCTTGAACCCTAAACCACCCAAAAAACCCTAACCCCCTAAACCCCTAAACCCTAAACTCCAAGCCCTAAACCCTACACCCCTACTCAACCCTCAGCCCCTGTAACTCAAAGCTTTCGAGGCTCAGCGTCGGCATCCTGGGTTCGACAGGCGTAGCGCAGCTTCCCAAGAGCGGAGGTGGGACGCTGGTTTAGGCTATAGGACTTAGGGTTTAGGGTTTAGGGTTTCATTTTCGTCTTTTAGGTTTAGGGCTGAGGGTTTAGGGTTTAGGGTTTAAGATGTAGGGTTTAGGGGTTTTGGGTTTAGGGCTGAGGTCTTGGGGATGTTTGAGGTTTAGGGTTTAGGGTTTTGTTTTGGGCTTTAGGGATTTCCTTTACGGGCTCCTTTAAGCTGTGCCTTGGGCATTTTTTGTTGCCTGAAAGACGTTTTTGGGCTTTGGGGCTTCTATTGCTGCATGGGTTCTCGGTATCCCCCTTGAGCCTGTTACAAGCGTTGGGGGAGGAGCTGAGCACATAAAGGGCTACATATCGAACAGTAGGCTTCTTTTACTAGGTTCCCCAGTAGTACCCTTTTACCCTTTTTCTTTTTGGGTTCCCTTATTAAAACCGAATAGTAGGAACAAGGGTACCCTTATTATTAAGGGGCTACTGGGGAACCTAGTTTGGGTTTCTGCACAAGGCATGGCTTTTGGGTGCTCCGCGTTTTGGATATTGGGGTTTGGTAGTTTAAAGCCTACAGGGTTGCGGTTGAGTATTAGAGTTTAGGCTTTCTGACGTTTCGGGTTGCTGGTTTCAGGTCTTGTGCGTCTGTGTCAACATACAAGGTGTTGAGCCCTGACCCCTAAAACGTTGATGAAAAGCTTCTTCGAGCTTCTGCTGGTTCCTCCCTGTGGCTGGGGCCACCAGTTGTTTTAATTCCAGCACTGAAGCTGGCGATCTGCGCCTTCTAAGCACCGCTTTCAGGCTTGGGGGAAGGTCGAGTGGCCGTCGCATTGGCCTAAGACCTTGGCTCGCAGCAAGGCTGCACGGAAATTCACAAAGCGAACATGGGCAACCATGAAACGCTATCTGTCGTGGCTTGCAACTGTGGCATTCACAAGGGTGCAGTGCACACCGTTGGAGGATTCGCGATAAGGCGAGAAGATGCGATAGACAGCCCGCGGCAGCCGACCACGCATTGGGCTCGTTGGCCAAATGGCGGCCACATCAAAGGATTCCGGATCTACACAGAGCCTCCCAAACCTCTTAGTTAAGGAATATACCTTAGATCATTTTATGGATCCTACTATACTTTAACATGGTTGTAATCGGGCGGTTCGGTCGATACCGATACGTATGCGGTGTTTAGCGGTATATGTATTGCCAGTATTGCGGAGTTTCGGTTGAATACTCACCAGACCAGCCATACCAGCCCACCAGCCACACCACCATTCTCCTGCCACCACCCTCCAGCCACCACCGAGCCACCACTCCAGCCATAGCCACCTACCTGCCTCCAGCCACCCACCTGGCTCCTGGCTCCAGCCTCCAGCCACCTGCCTCCAGCCACCAGCGCTCCAGCCAGTTCCCAAAGACCAGCACCACCTCTAGCCATGCCCTCCGGCCACCACCCCTCCAGCCGCATTTAAAAGAATACGGGCCGAAATGATCCCCACTATAACATACCCCCGAGTTTGGTTGCTGGTCGGGCCTGTCCCAAACCCTACGCACAAAACCCTAAACCTTCGAAAGTTTAAAAAGGGTGGGTTCGCGAAATTCATTTCGGACCATATCAGCAATCACACACTCGCCTAGCGTAAAACCACGCAAAACCGTACATGTTCCCGTGTATACAGCATTATGAGTAACAAAACCCTATAAACCAAAACCCGCCCGGTCACACTGCAAGAACTGCGCAGCCCTAAAAGCCCCTTTACCTTAACATTTAGAGTTTTTAGTCTAAGACTCTGAGCCTAGATGAGCTCTTAGAGCCACAATGGCAGTACTTACTCCGGGCGATGTGGATTACCCCAGATAAACCCTAAAACCTACAACTCCAAACTCTAAACCTGAACCCTAAACCCCTGAGCCGTAAACCCTTAAACCCGAACAAGAAGCCAGAGAAGGCCTTCTCTCCTCGATATCTTTGTCGGGCCCTCCTGCTGCCGAAGTTGGCCCTTTTGCCTGCAGATATTGTGTGGGTTTAGGGTTGAGGGTTCAGGATTTCGGGTTGAGGGGTTTAGATTTTTAGGGTTTAGGTTAGGGCCTTGGGGGTTTAGGGGATTAGTCTTGGCAAGGTCTGGGGCTTAAAGGGTTTTGGTATTGCAGCGCTTTAGGATGCTCGGGCTCAGGAGGTTTCAGATATTGTGTAGGATCTTGAAGGTGTTTATGATTAGCAGGCAGCCTTTAAGTCTTTTGTTACTATTCCCATACTTATATTACACCGTAATTACTTTCCTTAGGATACAGGACAATGTTGACAAGTTGGGGCTGTAGGATGCATGGGAAGTTCAGAAGTTCACAAGTATGAAAGCTATCGGTGGGTTGTGCGCGTTTCAGAATGCATTTAGAAGTTCTTCAGGGCATGTTATTTGCCTTAAGTCTGTTCGGCTACACAAGTTTATACGGTGTCTTGGTAGGCTAATTACATAAACCTCTACGGTCTCTTCATAGGGCTTCGTGGGAGTTACTAGGAGGGGCTATAGAGTTTGATCGGTGCATGGTTGGAGAAACAGTCCCTCCTAGAAGTAGAGTAGGTAACCTTTAACCTTTTTGGGGTAGTATAATCCCTATATAATCCTTGTATTATGAAAAAGGTTAACCTTTAGTTCCCCATGATACCCTAAACCCCTTAAACCCCTTAAACCCCCTAAACCCTAAACCCCTTAAACCCTAAACCCTAAAACCCTTAAACCCCTAAAAGTCCCTGCAGAACCCTGGTATGTCATAGGATAGCGCCTTAGAGCTCGCGATCAAGGCCCCTACTCTACCGCCAGCTACCAGAACCTACCTTTTTGAGGGTCCCGAAAAATCCCATATATTTAGGCTTATAGTAGGAACCTACCAAAAAGTAAGGTTTGGTAGGTTTAGGTGGGGGCCTAAATAACTAGAATAGGGTTTTAAGATACATTATAGGATGATTGTAACAAGGAGCCCTCAGGATAGTTCCTAGATTCGCCAGCTTTTGCCCTTTTTCTTTTTGGGGTTCCCTTATTCAAACTGGTAGGAAAAGGGCACCCTCATTCTGAAGGTGCTACTGGGTAGTATCAGACTCCCAGGTACTGCTGAAGGGCTTGGGGCAAGAGAGGGCTCGGTCTGGGTGATCTTCAGAATTGGCTTCACGCTTATTGCAGGTACCGTCGTGTATGTTTTGGGCCCAAGGGGCTTATAAGGTGGCATAAAGCAGGTACTTGCGGGATCAGGGGACGCATTAAGCAAGATCATAAGTTAGGGTTATCAGCTATGAGTCGTTACATCAATCTAGCTAGCTACCTTATGACCTTTCTTACTGAGCCACCTGTTCCTTCAACTAGGTCACAACATCGAAGAAGGGATTTTATTTCACAGCTTTTTTTGCTCCCTTGCATATCTTGGGCTTAGGGTGTGTTTAAGTGTTTCGGGTGGTCGAGGGTTCACGACGTTGTGTTTTGGACCGTCAGGGTTCAGGGCCTTGTGATTGTGAGGGTTTAGGATTCGCGGCTTCCGGGCTCTCGAACCTTTCTCGTGCAAGAGAGACTGAAACGACTGACCCCAAAACAGCCCTAGATGCTTTAAATAAACGACCCGAAGCAAAAAAAAAAAAGTACCCTAACCCTTCAAACACTTTAACAAATAAAGAACCCTAACCCTTAAGACGCTTCAACAATGCAAAGTGTATATTGTTATACCACAGTATTCACTACTGTACATACAGATATACCAAAAGTATATTACGTACATATTTATGCATACGTGTGTATGTATATATATATATGTATATATATATATATATATGTATATATATATATATATATTTGTATACATACACACACACACATATATATATATATCATCTGTCTCTTTTTGGAACCGCCGAGGTGTGACGGTCGCCGGGCTTCCGGCTCCCTTCGAGCGGACGAAGCTCGTCCAAGTGGCACCGTGGCCGTTGATACACTGGAGGGATCTATATAGGCTCCCTCAAATGCCTCCTCAAAGAAAGTGTTTAAGGCTTCCTGAAAGGGATCTTTGCAGAGGGCTCCCTTAAAGAGCTGATCTATAGGGGCTTTTGGTTTGGGCCTGGCTGTTGTGTGCTCAGGGGTTGAAAGGATTTCGAGAGGGTTCTGTTCAGGGATCTGTATAGGGTTTAGGGTTTAAGGTTCCTTCAAGGGTGCTGCCAGGAATCTATAAGGGGTCAATGTAGGATTCCGTTTAGGGCTTGGTTTGGGCTTCAGGGGTTTAGGGGTATACTGCAAGCAGCAGCCTAGCCTGTCGTGTCCAAAAGTCTCAGTCAGCTGCAAGGCGAGGCTGGCATAGGGTTTTGAAATGAATGAACTAAACAGTGCTGGGTTCCCTCGGCCTGAACCCTGAGCCCCTTAGACGAGGCCTATCGGGCATCTTTATACGGTCCGTGACATGGGATAGAAAAATATCAGCAGAGTCCACATGGAACCCTCCATTTCGAACCAGTACAGGAACACCTGAACCCCAAACCCTAAACTGTGCGGTCAACTTGATCGCTGAGGTCCCCAGATATGTCGTCGGGACACCGAGCTGGTGTAGAGGAAGACTACGGCGAAGGGCGAAGCTTTGAGATATGCAGTTCTTTAATCAACTAACCTACCAAAGCCTACTTTGAAAAGGGATCAGGGCTTAGGGATAAGGTTCAGAGATGGGCTTGGGGGCTTGGGTGAGAAGTTGGAGATGAGTTTGGAGATTGGAGCCTAGCATGCCCAATTTTGTGAGGATTCCGGGAGCAGAAAATTCTGTAGTTGTAGCTTGAGTAGGTGACTATAACCTCTATAGAGCCCCCAAAGGTAACCTTTGGTTCCCCTAAGATACTGGACACATAAGAGAAGTATCATGGGGAATAGACGTCCCTGCATTGGATTCGAGCTGAAGCGGCCTTGGGTCTTTATTTTGTAGCCTAAACCTAGGCTTTAGGGTTTAGGGGTTAGGGTTTAGGGCCGAAGGCCCGGGCCCTCAGGCCTTAATTCGTATAAGCTTATTACACAAGCAACCCTAAACCCCTACCTCAAACCATGAACCCTAAACCGAGGAATTGTACTGAAAAGTGAACCTGGGCTATGTCCTAAGCCCTAAACCGTGGCTATGGCGGGGACAAGCACAGTGAACGACTACACGGAGAGCCCAACTCCTCCGAATCAAGAAGAACATGCCTAAAATCATAATGTGAAGTCCTACTGCGTGAAATGCATGGTACAATCCTTAAGGCCTTAAGGGGTATCAGATCATGCTGGCACCCAATCGGATGTGAGAGGGACGAAACCTGCTTTCTCTTTTCTATGGATTACAATGTCCCCATATGCTAATCAATGAACCCCCGGTACCAACCCCTGTAAAGCCATATATAGTCTTACCCTGCGCAGCCCTGATCTAGTCGTGAAAGCCCCTAGATTCTCTCAATCTCCTCCCAGGTCCGCAACCAGCTATCCTGTGCAGTCGAAATCTGGCCAAGTCGTGGACTAAGTGTCTTTCCATAGACCTTCAGTCAGTTACTGGCTTCTTGGGTTTCATGGCATCCGAAGCGTTAAACCTAAACCCTCAACTATCGACCGACGGAGTCCGCGTTTACAAAGTATCCTGACTCAAAGCCTGGACCCTAAACCCGAAATCAAAGCCAATCCCACTGGTAGTTAGTCCTACCTCAACAACGGGTTACGGGTTCCATAACTTGTCAATAGTTGCCTATCCACAAATAGAGTCTTACACCCTTAGGCAAGATGTGTTGTTGATCTGCGTCGATTCATGACGCTTCAATGTAAAGTTGGCCTTGCTTGGGTTGGTGATCATGCCTGAGCAAGCTTCTTGTTCGAACCTCATGTTTCATTTTGGAGACTCCTTTGCAGTTCGTTGCCCAGTTTTGTTCGGACTTGAGTAGAATATATCCCCCAAAAAAGTTGCCTATTCATGCCTGGTCTATTATTTGGCTCCAAGGCCCATCTAGAAACCTAACTTCGACAGGGCTGTATGCCTACTCCTTCCCTATCTATCTGTCTTTCTACCTGATCTACTGACTGACCGACCTAACCAAGAATCCCAAGTGTCTGCAGCTACAGATGTTCGCGATCCTTTCCTGCACCCCTTTCTTCGGGCATACAAGCGCTTTCAAGTTTCGTGGAAGCTTCATCGAACCTCGAACCCAAAACTTGAAGCCCCAAACATCTGTCAAGCACCCCAGCCTCGTCTGGGGCCGAATTCAGTCGCATCTGAAGAGCTCATGCAGAAGTCTGTACAGTTGGCAAGATTTCCTTCGGTTAGCAGTCACTTGGCCCCAACTCAGACCCAGGCCGTGGTAGCAGCAAGAAAGCACCGGACGTGGCGCGCTGGGTCTGAGGTTCTAGGCTTCAGGATTTCACAATGGGGGGAATGGGGGCTTAGTATTTAGGGTTTAGGGTTCTAAACGCATATTAAAGTAGTAAGGCCACACTAACCCTAAACCACAGAGTTCTACAAGGCTTCTATGAAAGATACTACAAGAAGACTATTATACGGTGTATTCTAAAGTTCGGAAACGGTACCATAAAATAGTACCCTTATCTTACCTTGCCATAATATAACACCCTAAACCGCAAACCCCAAACCAAAAAATACCCTAAACCCCTTCATACGACTTTGGGGGTCTCCAGGAGCTTTTGGAGATGAGACTCAGAAACCGTCCCATCATGACAAGGACCCAATGAGGTTCATTTAAGGGAACTATAGTCTCTTTAGGAAATACTTTTGTATTTTCGTTCACATAAAACACAAGAGAATGTTTAAGATACCAAGTATATCATAATCATATGCTATCCCATATACCTTGCCCTAACCCTAAAACCCTTAAAGCCTCATAGATCCCTTGTAGAACCTTTACAGGAACCCCTGAGGGTCCAAGTATCCAATAGTCATATGCTCTCCCAAATACTAACGTACATAACTAGCCTAGACCCAAATACCTCATTATTGGGTCCTTTGGACCCTTAGGGTCATGACACGGAGTGATTTTGCTTTGAGGAGAAGAAGCCGAAACGGTAGGGTTTGGGATTTAGTAGTTTGCCTACAAAGTAGGTCAGGCAAAGAGACTTGTTGTGATTGAAACTCTACACCCTGACAGTTTAAGTTCAGGTTTGGGGTTTCGGGTAGGCTTCGGCTACTGTGGCTTCAACTGATAAACCGCAGGGTGGAGTTTCTGGTTCATGGAAGCGGGTTTCAGAGTCTCGGACTAGGAATGATGTCTACGGGAAGTGGGGCTACAAGGCCTTCACCTGGCACCATCAGTCGCCATGGGTGAAAGAGACCGCGGAAATGGCCCGGAAGGCGTTTGAGTGGCCGATCAAGCAACTGCGGAAGGTCCAAGAGGACGTGGCTAAAGTCGCCGCCTTAAAGGACCGGCCAGGAGTCAATTCTGTGACATTGATCACAGGGCCAGAAAACGGCTTTCTGTATGGGCTCCCTGAAGAGTATGATGTTGAGATGACCATTCGCGATGCTAGCCTCATGCTCATGGTCGATCTGATCCCTGTCTTGTACATCTAGTTCGTACATGTACAGATACACGTATATATACATACATTTATAGATTACATAAGTTGTGTTAATATATTATATATATGTATGCACCTTACTTAAAGACAGACAGAAAGAAATAAAGATGGATAGATAGGTAGATAGATGGATAGTATACAAAGGCTATCTGGATACCAGAGAACCTAAACCTTTGCTCGAACCTCGCAGTTCGCACACCTCCTGGGCACCTGGAAAGCGGCGCCGGTCGAGGCCACTGCGACGTCGCTAGTGCCAAAGCCTCGGAGTCGACTTTAAAGGGCACAGTCTCTCGTGTTCTTAGGACCCAGAGAGCCCAATACCCCTTAATTAAGGAATATGGTTTAAATTATATAGGGCTTCATATTATGATCCAAGCTATATTCCTTAATTAAGGGGTTAAAGGGTATTGGGCTCTCTGAGGAATTCTAGAGAATCCCTGTGCCTTCAACTGTATACAGCATACAGTGAAGAAAGCCAAAGTCCGAGGCTCTTAGGAATTCTGCTTTCTGTTGTAGTCAAATCCAAGGGGTATTCCGGTATAACGCTATAACAGATAGCATTTTGTCTTATGGTTGTAAGGGCGCAAAAGTACTATGGGAGCCTGACTACTTAGTCAGAGTAAGCCTTAAGGCTTCTTTTAAGCGACTCATAGGACGCTATACTATTGTGCTTTAGAGAATTGAGTTCTACGGATTCTACTATAATTAGGGGTCGGAATAATTAGCAAATACTATTCCTTCGTGTACCCCACAACAACTATAGTATAAAGCTGCATAACTCTCTTCGAAGGTTTCTATCAAGACCCTTCCTTTAATGTTAGGGTTTAGGGTGCAAGGGGTCCTTTCAAGCAGTATACCTTAAGCCTTAAATTCTAGAGTCTGGAGTCTAGGCGGATCTTTCACATGGGCTTTGGCGTGGTCCTGAACGAGTTGCTTTGGGAGTATACCCAGTGACTCTTGCGTCAAAACCTACTCTGTAGGGCTTGGACCTAGAGGCCCCAAAACCCCCTAATTCAGGAACATGCCTTAAATCATAGTAGGGAAACATGGTTTAAGGTATATTCCTTAATTAAGTTAATTAAGGGATCTTGGAAGGTCTGGGTACAGGTGCGAGGATCAAGGGAGGGAGGACGGATTAGGGTCTCGGTTCTTTCCCTAAAGTGTCCAAGTATCCCATAACCATGGACTCTCCCAAAAACTATCCTGCACAACCACTATCCCAAACCCAAAAACTTCACGGTTCTGTCCTTTGGACCCTTGCATTTTGTTTGGGTTTGGGGTTTGGGAGCTTCCTGTAATACAGGGGCCTGAGTTATTAGTAATACTACTCCTTAGGCTTCCTTTAAAGATGACAGTATAAGGCATACAGATATACATACATATATATATATATATACACATATCTATATAGATCTGTACATAAGTATATGTACATACCCCCAAACCTTGCTAATTGAATAGATCATCCGTTGCGAATAGCACATTTCTCCAAGCCGACGGCAAGGCCCCTCAGCAAGCATTCCCCAAACCTTAAAACTGCTATACCCCTAAGGGTCCATGTGCTCATATAGGAATTATATACTTTGAGTACTTTAGGGCCAAAGTACATACTGTATGGGTCCACGGACCCCCGGCGTATTCTCCCCAGAAGCCAAGACGAAGAGCTCTGTTCCAGAAGGCCGAAACGCGGAGACGCCCAAACTTTCAACTCCAGCAGCCGTAAGCCGTGAACCTTTAGGGGTCTGCATAATTACCAGTACTTTGTTTTTTTTTTGGGGGGGGGTTCCTTATTATAGTTATCGTATAATGTGTAGGAGTTCCGGAAACCCAAATTCCTAGCGCAAACCCTAAGCCCTCTTGGGTATCGAACATTGCTGCTCAGGGCTTGGAGCTCTTCGGGTCGAGGCATTAATTATGGGGGCTTTGATAATTAGAATAGGGTTCCTTTAAAGGGATCCTTTGAAAGGGGTCTACAAGGGATCTATAGTAGGGTTCTATATAATATAGGGGCCTTAATAATTAGAATAGGGTTTTGGGGCCCATTACACTACAATTATAACAAGGAATCCCCAACATAGTATTGGTAATTATTTCGGGCCCTGTATTAGGAACCTTCAGAAATCGTGGTCCTACAACCCCAAAAAACATGGGGATTCATATGCTGAAACCCAAAAACAACCTCAGGTTTCCTAAAAACAGGCGCCTATATTGTGACCCAAACTCCCCCAAAAGCCAAACTCTTTTTTATAAGTCCTGACCCTGACCTGAGTGGTTGTCAAAATTAGGGTCCCTTTTTTGGGTCCCTATTATAGTACGGCACCTATTATTTGGAGTACCCAACAAGGGGCCATAATTTTGACAACTACCCACCTGAAGCCCAGGTTTAACTTGCTGAGCTGCTTGCTGGATGCAGACAGCGACTCGCTGTGCCCTCAGCATGGCACGGCCTTAGCATAGGTGGCTTTATGCCCACTACCTATAGTCTCCATTGTAGTTCCTTTTTTGGGTCAACCAAAATCTCTATTATAGGATCCCAGCCATAAAACTGGTTAAGCAAAAAAAGGAACTACACTGGAGTAAACTTTTGCCGCCCAAGAGGGCTCAGGCTTCGCGTTAGGATTCCGGGTTTACGGTTTAGGGTTTGATACTCCGAAGGCAAAACATCCCTAAGGGTCAAAGAACCCAATAAAAATTAGGTACTTGGGTTCGGGATAGTGGTTTTAACCCTAAACCCTTAGGGTTTATGGGATTTTGGGTTTAGGGTTGATAGGGCTCAGGGTTTATGGGGTTTAGGGCATATAGGGTTTAGGGTTTTTGGGGTTTGGGATTGAAGGCATATAGGGGTTAGGGGTTCAGGGTTTACGATTTACGGGTTAAGCCTCGCATGATGAGTACGTTTATCCGTGAGAGTTCCCGCATAGATTGAGAAGCCGCGAGCAGCACAAGGACACGGCAACACTCAAGGTGTTATACACTGAGGAACCCTACCACCCTAAACCCTAAACCCTAAACCCCAAACCCTAAACCCCAAACCCTAAACCCTAAACCCTAATCAAGCCCTTGCGAGCCGTGAACCAGGCTTCTCTACGAGAGCTTCGATGCGGACGGCCTACTGGCCCGACGCCCAGGGACCGGACTAAACCCTAAACCCCTAAACCCCTAAACCCTAAACCTTCAACCCTAAACCCTAAACCCCACTTCAAGGACTAAGAGTTCAAAGCATCCTTTCTTGAGGGGTCCGTTAAAGACCAATCAGCTTCCTCTAAAGCTTGTGAATGTCTTCTGAGCAGTGTTGCAGTGTTTGGGATTTAGGGCTTAGGGTGGGCCGGGTCTTTTGTAGTCTCCCCTGTAGTTCACTTGTATGGTTATCCAATTAAACCGTAAACCCTAAACCCGAAACGCTCCAATCCCCAGAGAGCCCAATACCCCTTAATCAAGGAATATGGCTGAAATTATATAGGGCTTCATATTATGACTTAATCTATATTCCTTCATTCAGGGGTATTGGGCTCCCTGGGTCAGTCGGACTCTTGATCAGAATTTGGGGGCATGGGGGGCTCTAGGGCTTTAAGCTTTGGGGTGTATGCTTCTTAGGCCCAGAGATTGGGGCCCTTCGTCGGTTTAGGGCGTCGGTTTAGGTGTTTAGGCTTCTGGGTTCCAGGGTACACCTCAAACCCTCAAAATCCTAAACCCAAAACCCTAAATCCTAAACCCTAAACCCTAAACCCTCAATCCTAAACCCTAAACCCTAAACCCTAAATCCTAAACCCTAAACACAACCCCAATACCAAAGCCTGTAAAGCCAGCAATATCAACTCGTCCGCAGGATTCCTCACAGTATACTCCCAGAGAGCCCTGAATCCCCTTAATTAAGGAATATAAGGGTTCCTTAAAGGGCTCCTTACAGGGATCTCTAAGGGTTCTATAAGGGAATTAAGGAATATGGCTTGGGTTAAAGAGGGCTTCGTATTATGATTTAAGCTATATTCCTTCATTCAGGGGTATTGGGCTCTCTGGGCTTATACTGATAGCAAAACATTTCCCCCCCAAACCATCTACTAGTTGCTAAGGCCCCTATATTGGAAGTTTCAGGGTCAGGGAAGATACTACCCGTCGCCAAGGTCTCTGGCGTGCTGCGTATCTCGAAGGGCTTTCTCACTGGAGAGGTCGATTCAGGGTTTAGGGCTTAGGGTTTGTAGGGGTCTAGTGTTTAGGGTTTCGGTGGAAGCGAGGAAGAGTGTACGGCTTTACAGTAGGGTCCTTAAGATAACGCAGGGTTTATATCATCAACAGTATAGCATGGGTTTAGACGTTGAGGTGTCCCAGGGTTTGGTGTTAGGGTTCGTCCGGCTCCAGGTTGAAAGCTCAACTGGTTTGTTTCCTAGAAGTAGAGTCGGTAACCTTTAACCTTTTTGGGGTAGTATAATCCCTATATAATCCTTGTATTATGAAAGAGTTAACCTTTAGTTCCCCATGATACCCGACAAGTAGGGTTTGTCTCGCAGAACCCTCGGAGGTGGTTCACCTTAGGAGCCTAGTTACCCATGTCGTAGCTTACTGGGCCATGATGACGCTCTAAAGCTGTTTTAGGCTCAAGGAACAGCACCCCGGGTCTCCTAATGTGGGTGCTATATGGGTCGTTAATACACAAAGAGTCCGTAAGTTGTACCGCGCAGGGGTTTAGGGCTTAATTTCGGGGCCTTCATAGTTAGACTAGGGTCTGGGTATAGCACGGAACCCCCAAGAGAGTAGTGGTAATTATTTAGGCCCCTATGTTAGGATGTTCACGTGCTCCAGGATTTCGGCTTGGATAGGAGGAAGTCTTGGGAGATCACACTCGTAGCCGCTTACGATGGGGCAATACAGAGAACATAATATAGGAGCCTTAATGATTAGAACAGGGTTTGGTACAATTATCAAACGGAACCCCCCAAAATAGCATATAAGGTAATTATTAAGGCCCCTATATTACATCATGATCTAATTAATGCTGCCAGCGGAAAGAAACTAAGAACCAATCCCTAAACCCTAAAACTGACGGGCCTGAACCCTAACCCTCAGCCCTACCCAGGGCTTAAACCCCAAAACCCTTCGCGAACGGCCGTAAGGCCACAGAAACAGCCGCAACCCTAATCCCTAAACTAGAAGAAGCCCTAAGCCCTAAGTGTCATTATAATTCCTAAACCCCGAAACCAAAAAGTGGCCTCAGCCCTAAACTCCCTACACTAGCCTAAAGCGTAGGTCACCAAATTGGGGGAAGCCGCCGGACAAGTCCGTATCTGCGAGTCTTGGGAGAAGGCACAGGGTTTAGGGTTTAGGGTTTAGGCAGTCGGGCATGACAGATATGTTGGGTGCAGGGCAGGGGTTTAGGGCTTACCAGTGGCCCAAATCACCTACTTGTAGCTGTTTCAAGGACTTGTATAAGGAAACCATAATGAGGAGCCCTAAAAGGGGTGGGATGGAAATTAAGTGGGTTTTGAGCTTTGGGGCTTGGGGTTTTATGGGTGTCGGCCTTTGGTTTATGCCCTAAACCCCAGACCCAAAACCCTATAAGCACCAGCCCTAAGGCTCTAAGGACTCATAATTTTAAGGCCCTTGGCCCCGAAGACCGTACCTCAATTTCCTACCCTTATAATAAGAACTTGCCAAAAAGTCCGTTATGGTAGGTCAAGGTAGTATATCAGGCTTTTGGGCTATGTTAAGGCTTAGGATAATGGTTTATGGGTTTAGTGTGTCGCGCTTTGGGTGATTGGCAGACATACAGATCCTCAGCGATCGGCTACGGCTTGCCGCCCCAGTACAGAGAGGCTATCCAGAAGTTGTTGGGCTATGCAAGAAGCCGGTACATTTACACCGCGTCCATCAAGGAGACAGTTGCTGCAATCCCGAAACACGACCATTACCATTTCGCAGCTCTGCACAGCTAATGTCCCAAAGCGCCTGCGAGGGATCTCTAGGCTTTTAGTTCAGTGTCTGCCAGCTATGTCTCGCAGTGACAGCAGATGCTTGCTAGGCTCTCCCCGCAGGCTCCCGAACTTTGTGCATGGAGTTGCAATTTTGGCCCTGCGGATACCTGTAGCGACCGCTGTCCATTCTCTTGGTGCAATTTGGCAATGGTGGGCACAATATCAGACTTTGTGCAAGAGCTTGTCTGCATCGAGAAGTGGCTTTCACATAACGCTCAATGTTGGCAAATGTGATAGCCAATCGCATCAGAGTATGCTCCGCTGACCACCTCTTTGCCAAGATCAAGCCTCACCATCTGGACGGCTTGTCCGGCCCAGGGGACAGCAGCCCGAAAAGTGAGTCTGTGGCAGGAAAGCAGCCAGAACGGAACCTTGACACCTTTTGACTTCCCATTTTAAAGAATAATGTACACCATGACTTAGCATCCTACATTAACTCAGAACACCGACACCTTCGACATTGAACATTTACCCTTTTTTACATGAGCCCACACCTCCTTTACATACTAAACCCCGACCCATGAAGAACCTTACACCTAAAATGCTGACCCAAATGCTAAACCCTTGAACCCGCGGCCTTGCAAGTACCATGTCGAAGCAGTGTGTTCGCAGCGAGCGCTGAAGTCTGAGGTATTGGAGGTAAGAAATGAAACCCGGAAGCCGTACAGGCCCGTACCCTAGATCCTGCAAGCTGAATGTGCTGCTGCAACCTTAAATCCTGAAACCCCAAACTGCAGACCCTGAAACCCCACTCCCGACATGGACCCTTGGATCCTGAACCCTTTAAAACCCAAATCCTTTTACCCTAAACCCTTCAACCTCAAACCCTTAAACCCTAAGCCCTTAAACCCAAAGCCGAAACCTAGCAAATCACCCATAAAACCCTCGCAAAACCTTGAAAGAGCACTTGTAAGCGCTGTCATTTTCAAGGGTGCGCTGTTGTGGCAGCGCCGTGATTCGGCAGAGAGCTTTGGCCCCGGCATGGTCAGCTTTGCACTTTTAACGGTTTAGGGTTTAGGGCTTATAATAGGGTTTAGGGTTTAACGGTTTAGGGTTTAGGGTTTACTATAGGGTTTAGGGTTTAGGGTTTAACTTTTTGGAGCTGAGTAGCTGCCTTTTCTCCCGTTTAGGGGTTCAGGGTGTACCTCTGTCCTTCTAGGGTCATACCCTACACCTTTTTCAGGGTACCTACTTTTATGGTTAGGATTCGTTACATAGAAGAGGAGGTAACCTAAAACAGGGGCAGGGTATGACCCCATAGGTAGCGCTTAAACATGAAAGGAGTCCAGGTTTTATGTTTGTTAAAAAGTTGTGCTTGGGGCGGTCTTAGGAGCCTTTGCAGTAAGGACTTAAGGCTTAGGATGTCCTTACTAGGTGGGTAACCGCTTAGTGGTGTTGAAGCTGGCTTGTTCTTCCAAGTCTGAGTTGTTTTGTTGTTTGTTTCGGAGGCGGGTGGTCCTCACAATGTATGCTACTTGTTTAAGGTATATGCTAGAATCCCTGTCGTAGCTGGGTGACCCGTTAACTTTTTGCATGTACGTGAATACGACCGGATTTGGCGGGGTGTGTTACGACATAAGCCTTATTAAACAGTAAGCCTGGGTCCAGGCACCTATATAGTATTTGACTTAACCCAAATAACCTACCTTTTCAAGGTTGTATTTATGGAAACCATGATAAGGAACCCCGAACGTGTGGCTTTCCCGAGGTCCAGGTGCCACTACATGCTTTGGCCTTTAAAGGGGTCCCTAGAACGTTTCTGGCCTCTGGCTCGGAGCTCTACGATATAGGGGCCGAAATTAGGGTTCCTTTAAAGGGGTCTATAAGGGCTACTATACGGGCTTTTATAGGATTTAGTATAGGGGCTTAAATAATTACCAATACTATATTATAATTATAGTATAGTGGGCTCCACAGCCCTACCCTAATTACTAAGGCCTCTATACTATTCACAGGAGGGCGGGGCTGTTGTAGGTGCCCATGGATCGAACTGGGCTTCAAGGACTAGGCGTCCACGTTTGTGGTTTGGGGGCCTAATGAATTGCCTATACTATTTGTGGGGGGTTCCATATTATTGTTATAGTATAATGGGCCCCAAGACCCTATTCTAATTATTAAGGCCCCTATAGTATGGTTTGGGGTGTCATGCTTTATGGCTTTGGGGGCGTAGGGTGCCCCAAAGCCAAAGTCCACAGCAGTGATGTTGGGACACTTCGATCATTCGGTGTCGAATACCACGGTCTGAAGACTGAGTAAGACTATCGCCCTGCAGTCCGTATAAATGCGTGATACTGCATTCTGCTGCGGTATTCCTACAACCCTGAGCCTCTATACACCGTAAGCCCTATACCCAACGAGCCCCACCCCCGCCCCCCACCCCCAACAACAACACAAGAAATAAACACGTACATCGAGCCAAGGCATTTCCTCGACTTCTGACTTCCATTTTTCAGAACTCCGAGCTTTCTGTGAGAACTTCAAGCTTGAAGATAAAACGGCAAAGGCTTAGGGTTTCGGGTTCCTTAAAGGCTTAATTGCTGTAGGATGAAGGCTCTTGGGTACTTCTTGGCTTGTTCATTGTTTGGTTTCTGGTTTCTTGCATCGGGATCTCCGCAAGTTCTTTGTTGCTTACCTTCTAAAGAGTCGCGCCCACGAGATTCTACATCCTCAACATTAAGTTGTACGTCCCAGAGACTCCAAAACCCAATAGTTAAGGAATACACTTCAAATTATCGTAGGATACCTAGTACTTGGAGGGGCAGGGGACTTAGTAAGTCGTTTATAAGTAGGGTTATAATTGGGGTAACTCCATTTAGGGTACTTATAACTCTACTTATATATCCTACTTACTAAGTCCCCTGCCCCTCCCAGTAAGATTTTAGGTATATTCCTGGGAATCTAAGGACTCATATATCAAGGCTTTCGGGCCCAAAGACCATCCTATATAAGGCTTTTGGGCTGTTTTGATGCCCAGGCTTCCTCAATCCCTAAACCCTAAAACCTAAACCCTAAACCCTAAGCTCCTATAATATTTAAGGTATATTCCTCAATTAGGGGATTTTGGAGCCTCCGGGTTCAACCCAAGCCCCCCAAAGCTGATCCTCAGCTCCAAATTGGGAGTTTCCGAAAAATAGGGGATACCAATATAGTACCCTAAATAGTATGATCCTTATTCGTATAAGAACCACAACAGAAGGTCCCCCGAATCTTCGGAAACTCTAAACCCTAAACCCTTTTTAGAACCCTTATAGATCCCTTTAAGGAACCCTTAAAGGATCCCTTTAGAGGTACCCCGAATTTTCGGAAACTCCAAATTCGAGGTGAATGGGGGCAGGAGACCGCCATCACAAGCGAGGCGCCGGAACAGTCTATCGAAACGACGGGACCTCTCGCTACCTTAGGGTTTAGGGCTTTAGGGTTTAGGGTTGGGATTTGGTGTTTAGGGTTTAAGGGTCCAGGGTTGGGATTTGGGGTACCCATAGGCTCCATAGTAGTTCCTTTTTTTGGGATTACCTTATAGGATTCTAGGTATGAACCCCAACAAGGAACTACTACGGTTGATGGACAAAATCCTGCATTACCCATTATAAGGAATATACCATAATTCCCATAGTTTAGGGTCCTTAGGGTCATGCAGGATTTTGTCCATCAACCGTATGGAGCCTTAGGGTATTCTCCACACCGAGACCCTAAAAAGCCGACTTGTTTAGGGCTTCGCATCATGATTTCCTTGGTTTCTACTTGTATAATAAGTCCTGAACCAGGTTGGTTCTTTATTAATGGCCCAGGTAGACCCCAGACCGTAACGCTTTTTGTTGGTGGCCTTATCTTCTTATCTTAGGATCCCTGCTTGGGGAGTGTGTTATCGAAGTGTAGGTGCAGTTCAGTCTGGGTAGATCCTAAGCCCTGAGCCGCAACATCTTCATACAGTATACTCTCCAAACTAGTAACCTACATAGCTACTATCCTAAACCCAAATACCTAATTATTGGATCCTTTGGACCCTTGTGAAAACACTCCACCCGAACCTGGATGGATTGGTTCAAGAACTCTGGACTGAAGATACGTGAAGCTCTCGGGATAAACACCGTTTCTGTAGCTGCTTGCTGTTCAGGGTTTAGGGTCTAAAGGGTATATGAACTTTAGGATTCCGTAGGGTCTATAGGGTTTATAAACTTTAGGATTCCGTAGGGTCTAAAGGGTTTATAAACTTTAGGATTCCGGAGTATCTGGACTCGCACGAAAACCCTAAACCTAAACCTTAAACTTTGATAATTAGGTACTTGGACCCTTAGGGTTTACAATCCTAGGTTAGGGCTTTAGGGACAATTTTATATTTTCCCTTATTGGGCTTAGGAGGAGATCTTATTTACTAATATTTTTCAAAGGCTTTAAAAGGTTCGGGTGGATCAGGGTGTAGGCGTCAGGGTTTAGGGTTGAGTATTCAGGGTTTGGGGTTTCGGGGTTGGGGTTTAGGGTTATAGGGTGTAGGGTTCACGGTTTGGCAGGTGGAGATGAGGGTTGGGATTTGAAGCTGTAGGGTTGAGGTCACAAGTATTGGGCTTTACTTGGAGGGGCAGGGGACTTAGTAAGTCGTTTATAACTCCATTTAGGGTACTTAGAACTCTATTATATCCTACTTACTAAGTCCCCTGCCCCTCCAAGTAGGATTGCGGGTTTAGGGTTTGGTGGGGAGGTCACGTTTGTCGAGGCTAAAGCAGAAGTTGCTTCTTATCCTGTGTTCTGTCTCCAGTCGGCAGTCGGGATTCTTCCAGTGTAGAAGATCGACCGCGAGACGTCGCAGGACAGCAAGTTTCACAGTCCTCAAGTAGCACTGAAGTATGTTCGTCGAAGCTATTTATTCCCTGACGAATATCATCTGGCGTGCCGGTACCTACTACTGGTCCGTTGGACCGTTGGGTGCTTGTGATGGCTTCACTGCACGGCTAAGAGTGAGTGGTGTGGTGTGGTGTGTAGCGCAGTGGAAGTAGCATGTGCCGGAGCTGCTGCGGGAATCGCAGGGCCAAAATGGCCCCTGGCTAAAGCTGTCCTTCCATCAGCGTTCAGCCATGGGCGGCTGCTGCTCATGAGCCAACCGAGGAGTCGGAGACTCGCCGTAGATGGAGCCATGCCGTCATCTTCAAAGTCATGCTACGCCCACCTTGGGCATGGCATTCTTCAAAGCGGCAGCATCCCCAGAGGATGGCGCCGGACCATCATTCGAAGAACGGAGCAACTCTTTGATACTCCGAGGATGTGGCTGCTGCATGTCTTGGCGCCCACTGAAGCAACGAGGGACGACTGTCGATTCTAAGGGCTGCTGCGAGCGCCGAATTGAATTGTGGGATGACGAGGCATCTGCTGAACCAACACCAGATGCCAAAGCCAGGGCGTGCTTTCCTGTGAACCCCAAACCAAGGTATAGTTATCCTGTTTCATGAGGCGACTGGATTCACGATTTAACTAAATCACATTTTTGTTTGTTTACAGGCACCAGAATCGGGGTTCAGCCTGAATTACAAGCTTGCGTATGGACCTACTTACTCAGTCCCTTGACCCCTGAAATACCCACAGCCACCGTCCCGTCAGCCTCGGCTCCCCTTGAAATTAGAAAGCCCAATACCTCTTAACTAAGGAACACCTTAAACCTCTCTCAACTACCATACCCTACTTTCTGTAGGTTCTTATTGCAAACCCTAACAAAGATTTTATAAGGACCCTACAATTAAGGATGGCTTTGGTAGTTCAGCGTAATTAAAGAAATATGGCTTAGATCACAGAGCCCCGATCCTCCATATGTATACATTACATACACACATATACATACATATATATATATACACACGCATACACTACTATCATGGAACTCGGCCCCAGAAGACCGTCCTAATAATGGCTTTGGGGACCGAATTTCACATTGGTAGTATATATCGAACCTCCTGGGAGATCTTTAGCATGATGTAAGGTGTACTCCTGATTGAGGCGTATGGGGGTTTAGGGTTTAGGGTTTGGCGTTGAGGGTCCCAGAAACCCCTGGGAGTAGGAAAACCCACAAAGCCCTAAACCCTAAACCCCTATTAAAGCCCTAAGCCCTTAAACCCCTAAACCCATAAAGCCCTAGACCCAAAACCCCTAAACCCATAAAGCCCTAGACCCTTAAAGCCCTGAACCCTTAAACCCCAACAGCCCGGAACGAGCAGCTTGACTTACTGTGAGGATGCGCGTGCCTTCCGCAATCCAGCCATCCCGCCAGGCCGGCTGGTCGGTTTTAGGTTTAGGGCTTCTAGAAGGGCGTCCAAAAGAATGTGCGCTCTGCGGTGTAGGTAGGGTTTAGATTTTAGGGTTTAGGGTAGGGTTTCTACAAGGTCCACAGGAATCTGTGGTGTAGGTGGTTAGGGTTTAGGGTAGGGTTTCTACAAGGTCCACAAGAATCTGTGGTGTAGGTGGGGCTTGTAGGCTTTGGGGGTTGACCTGGTAGTAGAGTAGGGTTAACAGGGTTAGAGGTTCCGAGACCTGACCCTGGCGCGCTTGTATCCCCAGTCGAGGCCTAGGCACTCCAGATAACCTGGGGGCATGATTCAATAGAACGGGGAATTGAAACTTTCAACACTCAACCCACTTGTCCAGTATTGTAGTCGAAGTTTAGCCATCGTTACCTCACTTTTGGGATTGTATAGGGGTTCTAGCACTCCAAAAGGCTAAAGGTTACTTGATCTACTCGCGAGATGACGCAGCCAGCAAATGCGCTACAGAAATCTCATCGGTTTGGGGAACCCTAAACCCTAAGCCCTTAAAAAAACCCTAAACCCTTTAAGCAAGAACCCCAAAGCCGTAAACAGAACGAAATGGCCTGGAACATATCCAGGCCCTCGCCGCCCGCATCTTGGCACAGGAGAGCAAACCTTTCAGCCAAACAGCCGGCCGAATGGAGGAATGGCTGGGTTCTTGTTAAGGGATTTAATTTAAGTTGCCAGAATAAGGAAGGCTCTTTAAGGGGTTCTAGTTAAGTTACCAGAACAAGGACAGCATAAAAAATATCTCTACGATGGTAACTTAAGTTAAATTCGATTCCTTAGCAAGGAAACCATAATATTCCCTATAGCTATAGATCTCTACTATGGTAACTCAAATTAAGTTCCTTAACAAGAACCCAGATGTTCTGGTAACTTAATGAAACCATATTATTTATAGACCTGTAAGGGTCTCTACTATGGTAACTTAAACTAACCCAGAGGGTCCATATTCACTACCTATGGGGAGGCCCCAAAAAAACAAAACCATCCCTATTTTGGTTCTGGGGACCTAATTCCATAATGGTAGTGTATGTGGGACCCTCTGGGTAACTTAAACTAAGTTCCTTAACAAGAACCCAGATGGGGCAACGTGTCGTTGCAAAGGTGGAGCTCCGAGCTCCACCGGCCGTCAGGGCGATGTGTCAGAGAGGCTTTAGGGTTTAGGGTTTAGGGTTTTGGGTTTAGGGTTTAGGGTGTAGTAGAAGCCAGAAAGTTGGAGCATCATTATCGTCATGCCCTTAGGGTAAAGTATAAGGGATCCTAGCACTAATCCTCCTAAAGCAATGTTCCAACTTTCTGGCTTCTACTGTAAACCCTTCCCGTAGTCTGGGATGAGGAGTCCGCCCAGCCAGCCCAGTCCATCTCGAAGCTGTGCTTTCTTCTCGGGCCGGCGCCGGCAAGTGCGAGGGTGTGTAGGTTTTAGGGTTTAGAGTTTAGGGGTTTTAGGGTTTGGGGTTTAGGGGGGTTTAGTGGTTTAGGGGTTTTAGGATTTAGGTTTTAATGTTCAGCGCTGACGGCTTTGGAGTCATGGCTTGGGGTTGAGATTTACAGCTTAGGGTTTGGGACTTCGGTTCAGCCAGAGACTGCTTCGAGTCGTGATCAGGAGTATCGAAAAGAATGACATTAAAGGTTTTTGACTGCAAATGATGCTGAAAGGTCCAAGGGACTTTGTAAGTAAGGAGGGTCGCAAGTAGGGCAGTTTCTGCGATGATTACTGTACAGAAGTAGCTCGAGCTTTACCTACTATGTCTCCTCTTCCTCCGAACCTAGCATCCTCACTTGCAAGATCCACAGAAAGGTTTAAGATTTATGTGTTAAATGTATTGTAGATTCCTGGGTGGGCCTGATTGTTACCAGAATAGCACAACTCACACCGAAACACTATGCTAATTATTGAGGCCCCTGCAAAGAACCGAAGAGCAACCCCAGTAGAATAGAAACCCACATAGTTTTGTTGCAGAGCCCGTTGATTTCTGGAAGCAGCCCTTCAAGGAATCCTAATTGTGCTAGGTAAGACCCCTGTACTAGGAATTTCGAGTCCCGGCTTAAACGGTTTTATCAGATACCGCACAGCAGGCGACTCGCTTTCGATCGGCGCCATCCCCGCCAACAGCGCTTGGGCGCGCCGCCCAGGGCTATATCAAGAAAACGGCACAACCCGCAATACTTAGTCCTTAGTCATTGTGCCTGATGATATTGATATCATAATATATCACTCAAAACACTTTTCTCGTTGCTAAGTTTTCCCGTGTCACGCTCAGAAGCAGTTCATGTGTAGTTAGCAAGCTTGTTCATGTTTTCTCTATGACGATTCTGGTTATAGTACGTGGTGGTTGAATGGTATGCTTGCTCTCCTTTGACGATTCTTGGAATCTTGAAGAATTCGCTAGCATGCAATGTAACAGTTCAGGGCTTTGCGTGAGGAGTGGAGTTCATGGACGTGCTTGGGGTCAAGCTCCCTGCTCAACAGCTTGTGGGCATAGCGCCACAAACTCCTTCCCCCAACCCAGATTGCAACAGTCTAGGCAACATGCTTGTGGGTGAAGCGGCAATAACTGGAGCAGTTCCTTTCATCGTCGCGCCGCTTTTGCAAGGAAATTAAGCTACATCAGCTACTAAACGGCCCCGGTTTTCCAACGATATACTCGAGTGCATCATTGTCATAAACGCTCGAAAGTATTTTTCAATTTTCACCATCTACTACAGTGCAGGTCTCAAGTGACAGGCACTGCGGTAAATATGTTCTATCAGTTGAAGCTGCACCGTCTTAACTGACTTCCACCAAGGCCGACTTCCCCAAAGCGTACATAATCGTAAGTCATAAGATAGAAACCCTTCGTTCTACTATGTAGGTACCCAAGACCCTTAAACCCTAAACCCTTACAGTAGCCTGTATAGAAATCCTTAACGGGACCCTTAAAGAAAGAAATCCTTAAAGGGACCCTTAAAGAAAGAAATCCTTAAAGGGACCCTTAAAGAAAGAAATCCTTAAAGGGACCCTTAAAGAAAGAAATCCTTAAAGGGACCCTTCAAGAAACCCTGATAGGGTGCTTAGGACCCTTTCGGCAAGGCCATGAATTACGATGGCTCCGCGCTGCAGCCGTTGATGTCCTTGCGCGTTCCCGGTGAGGAGGCCGCCTGAGAGGGTCGGCGATTTAGAGGTTTGAGGGTTTAGGGTTTTAGGGTTTTAGGGTTTTTAGGGTTTTTGGGGGGTTTTAGGGTTGAGGGTTTAGGGGTTAGGGTTGAGCGTATAGGGTCTCGCCAGTAAACTGCAATGCTATTCACATAGATGTTCGGATGACTTAGTCGGGATCTTGGAACATTTTGTAGGGTTTTTGGGGCACTTCGTGAGAAGGTTCTCTGTGGGATATATGCATCCTAACTGCGAATGTCCTAGATGTCACTCTGCTTCTGCCCAAATTGTTAACTCTGCAAGGCCTCTAAGACTCTAAGAGTCTACTTAGACACTAAAGTGCCGCAATCAAGGACCATGCATCAAATGTGTACATACGGGCACCATGAGAACGAAGGCTGTGGTAGTGGTAGTTTCAGGTAGAACTAAGCCGCACACGAGTCGAATTGTAGGGGGTTTTAGGACCCTGCTGCATCTACAGTAGGCTCCCTGCCAGGGGGTAGTTTTCAATGGCATCTTTTCCTGAGATTTCGGTCAGGAGGCAGAAACAAGATGAAGAGGTTCATATTATAAGGTTGTGTTTGTTAGGGGTTTGGATGAGTGTATGCAGGGCTTCTTAAGAATGCTGATTAGTGTGCGCATAATTGTGAGACATGAGCCGCTAGTCTATCAGGAAACCAAAGCTTAGATCGTGTGCTTCGGGTCTGCAGGCTCAGGGCAGAGAAGACGCTGCCGGTGCACTAAGTGCCCTTGAGTTCGTAAAACCTCAACCCAGAAACCCTGGACAAAGCCTCTATTCACTACAGTCGTTGCTGTAGTTTCTGTTTCGGATTATCCGGCTGTACTAGTAAAAGCCTAGTAGAAGAAAGCAGGTAACCACAAAGAGTAACCAGACTGGCGAGTATAGGTATCAGTCCTACAGGAGCCGGAAAGCCCAAACCATGAACACCCCGACCATGCGAATATCGCAACCCTAAGCTCCCTAAATAACCTCTCTAAACTTTAGATGTCACGCATCCGTGGGAGGTCTCCCCATTGCCCTGTTGCCCTGTCGTGTGTTCCTTTTGTTTGCAAGCACGGTCCTACCTTTGCCCGAGTACTCCTGCTTTTTTGTGGTTGTACCTGAGTGTGCAGGAATCCTCTGTCACCGTGACAGAACGTGCCCCGCGTACTGAAACTTGAACCCATTGTGAGGACGTCGACGACGAAACGAGGCGGCTACGGCACTAAGCCAGGGGTTCAATGTTTTCGAAACGTAGTGAAACCGACAACATTTTCGTAGTGTGGGTTTAGTGATTTTGAATCTAGGGCTTAGATTTTAAGGATGAGCAGTTAAGTTTATAGTGAGAAACTCACCCTAGACCCTACATCCTTGCCATCGCCAGCACCCAAAGTCCCGTAGCCCCAGCTCCGGCACAGCACCTCGGACTTTAGATTCTTACAGTAAACCCCCTAAAGTTGGAAACCGGATTAAGGCCAAATAGTGCTGGGATTCCCTATACATTACTCTTCAGGATAGAGGCTATTGGGTTTCCAACTTTTGGGCTTCTACTGTATATTGAGCCCCGGAAGATGGACCTAGGATGATGAGTGCTGGGATTCCCGATGCTCTACCGAAAAGGCATCAGGATTATGTTCTGGCATCCTCAGCTTGGGGTAGTGCAGCTTCTTTGCTGCAGGGCTTCTAGGCCGTAGTAAAGGGTTCTCAAAGATTCGGAGAGAGTTTGGGCAAGACCAGAATTTGGAGCAACAGTTTCAATCGGAATCGTTGGTGACATCACCTCGAGCGATATCGTTTGTGCAGACAGATGGAAAGGACCAGGCTAATTAAGGGATGCCTCCCGCGGCTCGGAGAGAAGCAAACACATAATGAAAACAAGCAGCATGGTCCGCCCGGCCCCTCGTTCTCAGGGCTGGCAAAACAAGTTCTTACTTCGCATTCAATGCTGTCAACAATGCACCTGGAGCCAAGAACTCCTTGACTCCTTCGACATGGAACTCCAACTCGCCTACGTCCCTCTTAACGCCCGAAGACACTACACCCCTAACAACCTAAAACCGTCGTGTCTCGGCGACGGAACTTCCGCTCAACGCATGCTTGGTACCGGTGCCACTACGACATCCTCTGTGATGCTTTAGGGGTTTTGCAACCTGTGTTTTTGGCTTTAGGCTTTAGGGGTCTCCGGGTTTTGGGTTCAGGGATGTTTGGGGGCAGGGCATTGGCCTGCAGCTAACTACTATGGAGACAGCCAAAACCTCTAGATATCCGCCTATTGGGAGTACATATGACTTTCTAGTATACAACAAAACTTGAAAAACCTTCAACTCTAAACTCTGAAAGGTTTAACGCTTAGTGCCGTGCCAAACATAAATTCTAAGATGCAGCCCTGTGCCCCGCCAGGTGGTCGGTGCAGATTCCCCTCTCCGCAGTTCTCTCCTCAGGGCTCTGCCGAAGTTCTCAGATAACGAAGAAGAGAACTGTAGAACTTTGTGGACTTTATGGCCACATATTTTCAGTTTATGCAGAAACTTTGAGCTGTTTTGGGCCTGGTTGTTGGAGAAGAGAGTCAAGGCTTACTCAGAAACCTCGGGGATTTCGGCCGGAAGGTTCTTTGGCCAGGGGATTCGGGTTTGCTTACCTTTGGTTAGTAGGGAATGGAAGAATGGTAGAAATAGTAGTTATAATTGTACCCCAGTCCTCCATTCCCTACTAACCAAAGGTAAGTTTGACGACCGGGACCGTAGCTTTTTTATGGTGTGCTGTAAGGCTCCAAATGACCGGAGAATCAGGTACAGACCTAATCATTGCTGGTAGGTGCTTTGGTTTTCGATAGGAGTCTTGCAGGTCAGTAACTGGGAGGGTCTATGATAATTCAGTACGAGTAACCTATCTCCTTTTCGAAGCTTGCAATGGGAAACAATGTAGCCAAAGCCAATCCAGGGTCTAGGTAGGTTTCAGAAGGTAGGATACCGTGCTCCCGCCTAATCTTTCAGCGCTGAGCTTCAGACGCCCCGCAGCTCCATAGAACACTATACCCTCAACCCTAATCCTGTCACTTTAAACCCCCAAACGTACCCATGAACCATAGAACACTACACCCTCCGCCACACCTCTGGACTTTAAACTCAAACGTAACCATGAACCCAGATTCAGCCTAAACTTAAACCCTCGACCCTCCATAAACTCTCGACCGGAGCTTTCAGGTTGGTGACAGCGTAGTCGCCCTGACGCGACTCAATGGCCGACCCCTCTTGGTTCTTTGGCTGCGGAGTGGATTCCATTCCTAGGAGGTTCCCTATAGAACTATACAATACCACAAAGGGGCCCTTTTATTTCGGGAACTTCGTAAGGCGGGTGGGCGCCCCTTGCGGATCCTTCAGGTGACCCTCCTGACCTATAAACCCTAAACCCCTAACACGAATAGTAGCCCGAAAGCCTACAGGGAATTGCGAAGAGAATGGGCCCTGGACCTACAGCCCCCAGACACCCTCAACTCCCAAACCCCAAGCTAGATGTTTAGGGTTTAGGGGCCCCAAGCCCTAAAAGCGTTAAGCCCTAAACACCCGAAAAAAAAAACAAAGACCCGACAACCGTCCAAAACCCAGGCTTGGTCCCGGTTTAGATGCACCCAAAGCACCTCCGGAAAGGAAAGGGTCCTGAGACCAAATGGGTAGTTCTCAAAAGTATGGTCCCCTTTTTGGGTACCCTAAATATTAGGTGCCGTATTATATTAGGGACCCAAAAAGGGACCATAATTTTGACAACCACCCAAATGTGCACCTGCTCTTGTAAAGAGACTCAAGGGTTCTAAAAGTCGACTCCCAGATGTGAGGATTTAGAGTTTAGTCTATTCAACCATACAATTGAAAGCCTTTCATAGTCCTTGCTAACAGCCCTATAAGGAGGCTCTGAAAAAAAAGCATCACGCCCTATTCTAGTCACGACGGCCCCTCTTAGTTTCTGGGCCTGGGACTTGCAAAGCTTGGGGCTGCATCATGCCGAGGGTTCAGGCATGTCTGGATGGGTGGGGCTCGAAGGCACCCTTAATCTAGAGCAGCCCCTGCTTGAAGGCCCTTGTGGCTTCGACAAGAGGTACCGTAGTTAATGTAGGGGCCTCAATAATTTTACTAGGGTTTAGGGGGTCACTATTACGATTATAGTATAATATACCCCCCCCCCCCAAATCGATTCAAATTGCTAAGGCCCCCATATTACGATATTAAGGCCAATCCCACACTAGGTTACATAAGTGGTCAGCTAGAGCTTACTTACTAAGCACAGCATCAGGACCAATCATCATGTGCTATATAGAAAGATGTCTAAATAGTAAGTAAATTAATCAGCAAATAACGAAGTATGTGCGTTATAGAAAAAATATAATATATATATATACATACATACATACATACATACAGGGTTCCCCCCCCATTGACAGACCATGCCCTTTCTAGTGAGTCGTAGTGCATGGTCTGTCATCGGATGGGTGCCAATCAGCCCTCCCAAAATCAATTCAGAAATTTCCAAAATTCTCGCCCCTAACTTTCGGGATTTCCAAAATTTAGGAACTCCAAAATTTCCGAAGTTCCCAAAAATTCCACAATTTCCAAAAGGTTCGCCCATATGTTTTGGAAAAATCCCGTCCACTAGGTCTGGGGATTTTGGAAATTTTGAAGTTTTTTGAAATTTTGGAATTTTGGGACATTTTGGACTTTTTGGAATTCCAAAATTTCCAAAATCTTCGCCCGTATGTTTTGGAAAAATCCCGTCCACTAGGTCTGGGGATTTTGGAAATTTTGGAATGTTTGCAAATTTTGGACTTTTTGGAAATTTTGGAATTCTTGGAATTGATTTTCAGGAGGGCTGATTGTGACCCATCCGATGACAGACCATGCACTACGACTCACTTGCAAAGGCAAGGTTTGTCAATACTCAAGCCCATATTTAGACGAATATCGATATACGTATATATATATATATATATTGACACTCCTACTAATACTATTACCAATACTAATACTGACATTGATCATTTGTTGAATGCTCAAGCTAGTACCAGCATTACTATTAATATTACACGTTTATAAAGCTTAATACGAATATGCTTAAAAAAAATACTAATATTGACATTAATATTCCTACGCATATCAAAAATCATATTTATATTGATATTAGTGTATATTAAAGCCAATACTAATACACACCTGCATATACTAATGTACATAAATATACATACCACTGTACTAAAATACAAATACATTAACTCATTCAAGTAGTCATCTGTTAGTAGTTTCATGTAATCAAGAGTAATACTAAAACAATCATTCCTTCAAATACAAATCTTCAGATTAATATTAGTACTAACGCTAACACTATTACTAACTCTCATCACAATATTTATACTAACAGCAATATTTGCATAAGTGTTGATGCTCGATGCTGCTACGAATACTAATACGTATACTCTTATTATGATGTTAGCAGCTAGCAGTCATGCTATCACCAAGACTAATACTGACATTGATAATTTGCTGAATATTCAAGATAATGCCAGTATTAATACCAGCATCAACAATTATATTAAGGCGAATACAACTATGAATAATCCTAATACGAATATTAACATTAAAGCTCCTACAAATACCAATAATAATATTCATGTTGATATGAATGCTAATACCATTGCTAATAGACAGCTGCATATACTAATGTACATAAAAACACATACCACTATCTTAAGATACATATATATATATTAATGCATTCATGTACTAATGCTTTAGGATAAGCATATACCCATATACCAATGTAACAATATGCTACCTGTTAATGTATGAACATACTATACTAATATGCTAATATACTAATATACGACTACTGTAATATGCAAGTATGCCGACATGACAAAGTAGTGTACTAATATGCCAACATACTGATAAACTTCCAAATCATTAGACAATACACGAATGTAGTACATATACTAGTATACTAATGTACGAATATACTGGTACGTTAATATACTAGTATACTCATACACCAATGTACTAGTGTACTCATGCACCAGTTGTACTAACATAATAAATATACTAATATACAAGTATACAAATATGTTACTGCTCGAATACATCAATGTATTGATATGCTAATCTGCTAATATACGAAACTATCAATATACTAACATATCAAAACTAATTCCAATATTGATACTAATACTAGCACTTCTGCGAATATTAACTGATATTAAACCCAGCATTAAGACTGATACTAATACTAGCAGTGGTACTATTACTGACATTGACACTGGCACGAACACTAACACTAACACGAACATGAGCACAAACACTAGTTTATATTTACTAGTATTGATATGTATACTTACAGCAAACACTAATACTAACACTAATACTAATACGAATACTCATCCTAATATCAATACTACCACAAAACTATTAACTCATGTGCCGCACGTCTGGTGCATGTGTCCTCAGTACATGGCATGTTAAAAGTACACGTTGTATATCTACTGTAAAGGTTTTACTTTACAGATTATCGTCGTGTGCGGTGTGTTTAGATACAACATGTCAGCCGAGTCACCTGCCNAGTACATGGCATGTTAAAAGTACACGTTGTATATCTACTGTAAAGGTTTTACTTTACAGATTATCGTCGTGTGCGGTGTGTTTAGATACAACATGTCAGCCGAGTCACCTGCCAAGAGTACACTGTCACAAGGGCATGGTCTGTCAACCGTGGGGGGGTGAGCATGTATATATATATATATGTATGTATATATATATACGCATCTGTTAAAATCCGAGGTGCGCGTGTCAACCCAGCTGGATGGGGCGACTTTGTTTCTGATCCTCTCAAGGCCCGTCCTTTCGGAGGTGTTGGGCCTTGAGCACTACCTTAGAGGAGCAAAGGAAAAGGAGCCCTTAAAAGAAGGGGCCCTATAGCCTTATAGAATACCTTAAAGGAGCAAAGGACCCCTTAGAAGTAGGGGCCCCCAATACCCTCATAGAATGAATCCCTGATTATTATGGTACATGGAACCTTGAATCCCTTTGGTAGGTTTATATAAGGACCCCTTAAAAGTCGGGGCCCTATACCCTTATACTATGAACCCCTAATTAGTATGGTTAAGGACCAAATAACCCTCAGAAGTAGGGGCCCTATACCCTTATAGACTGAATCCCTAACAATGATTGTATATGAACCCTAAACCCCTTCCCTCAAAACTAGGGGCTCTATACCCTTATACTATGAATGCCTAATTATTATGGTATATGAACCTTAAACCCTAAACTCCGAAACCCTGGCCACCCTAACACCCACATATGTTTTCAAAGGCACGCAAAAATTGGCCTTCCAGCATTCTTTTCTTGTCCCTTCCAATATACCCGCAAGAGCCTATTCGGCTTGTTTCGAATCCTACATTGAGTTGCCTACAAGCTTGAACCGTAAACCCTAGATGCTCGTAGAATTCGTAGATGGCCCTGCAAGGAGCCTTAAAAACCCGTAAAAGCCGCATCAGCTTAAAACTCTACACCCCAAGCCCGAAACATCCCGAAACCAGAAACCCTAATCCCCCAGTTCCCAACCCCAAATCACGCTCTAAGCTGTAAGTACACCCTGTACCCTAAACTAGTCCCAAACTCCATCAGCACCGCTACGGCCTCTGCCGAAGCAGAAGCAGAGGACCATCACATTCACGCCTGGCATGGCCCTCTAGGTACTCTAGGTATTGCTGAGCCAAAAGCCTCCGGAGCCAGCTAGAGCCAAGAGTCCAGTAGCATCCCCTAAAACACCACCACAGGATCCCTACTTCATCCTATACCCTTATACTATGAAACCCTAATTCTTATGGTAGTAGCAGGGATAGAAATTCTGCGCTGCAGGGAATCAGACGATTCGCGAGTTCAGAGAAGGATGGGAAGTAGTGAGATGCCATCTCCATCATATGAGCAATCGGGGCAGGGATCGGGCACTTCAGGGACAGTGTCGAGAAGCAGATCAATGCCTTGAAGTTGCTGCACCTGTACGTCGCTGAGAAGCAAGCCCTAAAGTCCCAAACCCCAATCCCTCAAACCCTCAATCCTAAGCCCTAATCCTTAAAAACCCTCAGCCCTAAACCCTAATCCCTCAAACCCTCAACCCTGAACCCTAATCCCTCAAACCTTAAACATTAATCCCTCAAACCCTCAACCCTAAACCCTAATTAAACCCTCAAACCCTCAACCCAAACCCCTCAGACCCTCAACCCCAATCCCAGCCTTCGAAGGGGACAGTGGCCCTTCGAGATCGAAAACCGCTCCTGCCAACACTCTGCAGCGATCTCAGGAGCCGGGTGGTTCTCTAGATTAAGGTCCCGTTTTGGAGTTCCTTAAAGGGAGAGTTCCTTAGGGGTTAGGGTTTAGTGTTTTAGGGTTTAGGGCATAATGGCCCCTTTTCGAGTTCCTTAAAGGGATCTATAAGGGTTTCTGTAGGCTTTCTATCAGGAGCTCGGGTGGCTCGCTGAACTAGGGTCCCTTTTAAGGGGTCTTTCATGTTAAAGGGTTCGATAAGGGATCCATAATAGAGTTCTATAACATAGGGGCCTTAATAATCAGAATAGGGTACCTCTTGGAGTTCCCTAAACGGGTCTATAAGGTTTTCTGTAGGGTTCCTATAAGGGCACTATAAGGGTTCTTTATGGGTGAAGTCTAAATTAGGGTACCTGTTTTGTGGTTAGGGCTTAGGGTTTAGAGGGTGGTTCCCTAGAGCAGGGTCCTTTTTGCGAAGGTCAAGGCAGCATTTTGGTGACCTAAAAAAAGGGACCTAAGTTTTGAGAACTACTTAGCTGTGCTTCGAGACTCTTCGGATTTTGGGGTATAGGCTCTAGGATTTAAGGTTTGCGGTGTCGGGTTTAGGATTTTAGGGTGTAGGGTTTAGGGTTGAGGGTTGTTTTTGCGACAAACAGTCTCGCCTGATAGTCTTGAATTGCATTTTTTGCAAAATGCCCTTGTCGGGTGCAGGGTTTGGGTATTCTGGGGTTTAGAGTGTCGAATGTTGGGGATGCATAGGAATTGGTGGGCTTCAGGGGTTCGCTTTGAAGGCTCAGGTTTGGACAATTTCGGTGTAAAAGGGTTCAGGGATGCAGGGAACGGGCAAAGACTTGGGGGGCTGTGCTTCAAGCAGCACTGCAAGCAGTGAAGAGCGTTGCCACTGGAACCAACGACAACTCATGCAAAGACGTAGAGCGGCAAGAAGGGGAAGAAGCGAAAATACAGGAACTTCTTGACGGTGCCACAAAATGGAGATGCTTCGTCCCTTCACTTGCACAGGGATATTCAGATGGAATGATGTTAATCTTTCATCTAAAGAGTTTACTGAACCCTAAACACGATCACTAAGACGCGGCAAGATTCTATCCCCAAGCCCCTTTACAGCCCCATAACCTCCAACACGACTAGCTCAGGTGGTATTCTACCAGCAGGGTGCCGATGTCACTGCCGGGGGCCCCGGATGGGCCTGCGTGGCTTTGGTGCTGAGGAAGTTGGGTTCTGTTTAGGGTTCAAGGTTGACTTGAGGGTTTAAGGTATGAGGGTTTTAGGATTTCCGGGATGAGGGTCGCGTAGAAGGTTTTTGCATTGGCTTGTTAGGGTTTCAGATCATCTTGACAGGGATTTGTAAGTTAATGGTCTTACTATAGAAGCCTCAATAATTACATGCAGCAATCCTATTCCTTATAACTAGGATTCCTTAGTATAACTATACTAGAAGATGCTTCAAACCCCCCATTATTCTGATAACTAAAGCCCATATAGAAAAGCTTCTACCAAGAGGTTTTTTCGGACTTAATTAGAGGCCTGCATACCTCCTGAACAGTAGGAACCCTTGTTACATAAGGTAGTTTACGATGGCATCCAAACCACCGACAGCCCCCATCCGACGCAGTCCATGAAGAGCAGGTATCCTGCGTGCCCCAATCTTCAAGTTGCCGAAAAGACCACAAATCTGGGACGCGCAGGACACGTCTGAAGCGGCGACTGCCGTGAACTCTAACATCAACCAGGACTGCACCGAATTCAGCGCACAGTGTCATGGGCGATTGAGCCCTGAAGTCCTAAGCACGCCGCAAGCACCAGATCGCTTGTCGTTGTCGATGGGCGGCCCAGGCCGCTCTTTCGGCTTGGACGTGTTGATGCAGATGAAGATGGATGTAGTCAGGAGTCGACATCTCGCTGTTCGATTCCCACCACGCGCTGGAGAGTCGCAGAGTGCGTGCGTGGAGTGGTCAAGCTGGAGGGTACAAGTCTCCGGCTCACCGTGTGGGGCTCGTCCTCCAACTTCACTCTTGCCCTAGGTTCCCGGGGGGTTCCCTTATTAAAACCGAATAGTAGGAAAAAGGGTACCCTTATTATTAAGGGGCTACTGGGGAACCTAGTGCACCTCCGGAGTTGCAACTGTGACAGACTGAGTTTCTTCAAAACATTGAATAGCTGGCTCAGCCCATAGGCTCCATAGTAGTTCCTTTTTGGGGTTCATATTTAGACTCCTGTAAGGTAATGCCAAGAAGCAGCTCCTTTTGGGGGTTCATATTTAGAATACTATGGAGCGATGGGTAGCACAGCACCCGGCGACCTCGAGGACGGCAAGCTGCGGCACATGGTCTTCGACCGTCCGTGAACATAAGAATAATGCAGTCGTACTAGCACTGCAAACTCAGTATGATGCATCAGAGGAGCAGGAATGGCACACTTAAACGCACAACTTCCGCAAACCTCGAAGCCCCTATCCTAAGCCCGTAATCCTAAACCCTAAACCCCGAAGTCCCGAACAAGAAGCCCTGTTTGACCACCAGAATCACCTGTTCTTAAACCCCAAAAAACCCTACAAACCCTAAGCCCTATACTTCTTAAACCCCCAAAATCCCTATAAACCCTAACCCCACTAGACCAGCGGAATCAGCTCTTATTCCCCAGGCTCCCGGCTGCGAGGAGTGGATACTCCGGCCTTGCGAGGTCCAAGCACTTGCTTGCCTTGCAGAGGTGATGGCTTTACTACTGTTGATGGACAAAATCCTGCATTACTTTAAGTACCGTAAACTATGGGAATTATGGTATATTACTTATTATGGGTAGTGCAGGATTTTGTCCATCAACAGTATTGTTGCCTTTAGGGTTTAAGGTTAGGGAATAAGATTGTTTAGGGTTTGATGGCTTTACTATTGTTTTACTAGAGGCTTTAGGGTTTTGTTCTTTAGGGTTATGGGTTTAGGCTTGAGGCTAGGGTTTGACAGTTTTACATTGTTGCTTTTACTATTATATTACCTAAACCCCTGACAATAGGTTAAATCATGGCCCAAGACCTAAAAGGTGCTATTCTTCTCCATACTTTTAGGGTCCCTGTATTGACGAAGACGACGATGACAATAGTTCTGCTGCAGCTACTGCGCTGCTACGGCTGCGGCTGCTTGCACCTCTACTACTCCTTTGCTTACGTACCCATATGTCTATCTACTAGCTACTTGCTTGTACAAGTAGACAAGATCTTGACAAGGGCGGGGCGTGCCAACCTCCTTAAGCCCTAATCCTGAAACTGCTTTGACCCTGAGCCCGGAACCCGCAGCTCCCTAAACCCTAGACATACGGGAGTTTCGAAAATTAGGGGTACCATATTTTGGGGTCCTTATAGTAAAGGTGCTACTATTTAGGATACTACGTTAGGGTCCTCTCTTTTCGGAAACTCCTATGTACCCAGAGAGCCCAATACCCCTTAATTAAGGAATATGGCTTAAACTATATAGGGCTTCATATCATGATTTAAGTTATATTCCCTAATTAAGGCGTATTACGATCCCCTAAACCCTCAACCCTATAGATCCCTTAAAGGAACCCTATAGGTATTCCCTAATTAAGGGGTATGGGGCTCTCTGGGTAAGCCTTGAGCTCGTCAGCAGGCCCGTCGCATCGTCTTCCCGGATCCGGAAAAGCCGAAAACCTTGGTAGGCCACTGGGGGCGAGGGTTTAGGGTTTAGGGTTTAAGGGTTTAAGGGTTTAGGGTTTAAGGGTTTAGGGTTTAGGGATCTATACTATAGTATAGGGGCCTCAATAATTAAAATAGGGTTTGGGGGTATATTAGACCATATTCATAATCGGGAACCCGGAGCCCCCGAAGTGCCATTTAATAGAGCCTTTATGGTCCTTCATGGGTGTTTGGAGTACATTAGAGGGTAGTTGGGGGGAGTCTAGGAAAACTCTTGAACCCTAACCCTGCATCTGAGCTCTTAAACTGTGAGGGTTCAGGGTCTACTAAGGGTGCGGGCTTTTGGGGTTTAGGGTCTGGACGCCCCAAACCCTGAAACGCTAAACCTTTGTTAAGCTTCTGCGTGTAGCTTCAAGTTCGCATGCCAACCCTTGAACCCCAGGTCGCGAAGCCTTTATAAACGCAGCTTAGGCTTCTGTATCTAGCATCCCACCTAAACCCTGAACCTTATATACCCCTCCAGAGGTAGGCCATCCTTGCATCAAAGACTCAGAACCCCAAATAGCAAGCCTAATGTCAGGGCCTTCAGAAGTATTGAGGCAGTTCCGTCGGGTTCCTCGATATAAGTACAGTCTACTACGCCACAAACCATGACGAATCCCTTGTTCTATCATTCAGGCCCCTCGTTTTGATATGGGGGTCTGCTTTTTGAGGTTGGTGCATTTAAGAGGACGCGCAGATCCAGCTTAAGGGCTCAGAGTCTAGGACCGAAAAGTTCAGAGGACTTCGTCGACAGGATATGGGAGTTTCCGAAAAGAGGGGACCCTAATATAGTACCCGAATATAGTAGGATCCTTATTACAAGGACCCCAAAATATAAGGTACCCCTAATTTTTTCGGAAACTCCCATATATACTACAGCGGGGCTTGGAAGTTCTCCTACATAGAAGCCTGCTTACACCTACTTGCCAGATCTTCTGTGCTTGAAGATCTCCCAGTGGGGCCCTTGTTCCTGTTTTGTGGTCTTAGGTTCCTTACAAGGCTGCCCACGACGCTTCCAACAACCTAAACCGAAAGCCCGAACACACATTGAGTTCTATTTTAATTGGTCTCAGAGACTTAGTAAGTTGGTTCTACTGGTTAGGGTTTAGGGTTATGGAAGTTGAAGGACCTTCCAGGGTAATCCCAGCTACCTACATCGCCGCATCCTTTCAGTCAGCTGTTCAGCGGCTTCGGGGAATGGGAGTTATTTGGGCTTTGGTTTGGGGTCCCTTTCCAAACTACTCCTGCTTTGGGTCTTTCAGCACTGGTGGCGCGTACAACAACCAAATTGTTCAGGTTAAAGGCCGCTGTTGACACAAACCCAGTACACCTACATTGCAATAAAAGCCAACGTAGACCGACCGGCTTCGGGATTAAGGTTAAACCGGTGGGTTAGAGCTTGGGCTGTGGAAGACCAGTTTAAAGACATATGTAGTGCTTAGTGAAACGTTGTAGCCTCCTTGAAAGTAAAACGGAAACCCATGTAAGCCCTTGTTTGCAAAGGCTGCATTTGGCAATAGGCTTCTTCTCAGCTGTCGTACCGCAGACCCTGCAACAGAGAACAAAGCCAAGAGCCCAATCCTGAAAAACCCTAAACCCGAAACCCTAAACCCTGAACCCCTAAACCCCTAAACCCTAAATCCCTAAACTCCGTAAACTCTGGATCCCCCAAAGACTTAAGCTGTGAAGCCCTCCAGCAGTACTTGACGACTCAGAACCACCGGAGACACCTATCGAAGCCTCTGAAAGGTTACAACAGCCTATCGAAACCAATAAAATCCTATAAGAAACTCTGATACCCGAGTCCACTTCTTCAGGCCCCGATGCAAAACTTTGAGAGCTTACATGGATATCTTGGCTCCCTGAAAGGACCTCTGGCTCCCATATAGATCCCTTGAAAGAACCCTTCTTAAGAAAGCCCTATAGATCCCCTTAGAGCAACCCTAGACCCCTTATAGATCCCTTTACGGAACCTTTAAAGGATCCCTTTAAGGGGATCCTAAAGCCCTCAGCCCGAAAGAAAGAGTTGATGAGCAGGGCGCATCCTTGGGGCAGGCCAGGACAAGGCGACTTGGGGTGTGGGGGGTTCAGGGCTGTGGGGGTTAGGGTGTTTAGGGCTTGGGGTTTAGGGCTGTAGGATGGGGTAGGGGTTAGGGTGCTATAGGGTGAGGGGTTTAGGGCTGTAGGATTAGGATGTTTAGGGTTGGGGTTTAGGGGTGTGTGGGTTGAGGGCTGTAGGGATTAGGGTGCTACGGTTTGGGGTTGAGGGATTTAGGGTTTAGGGCTGTAGGGGTAGGGTGTTAGGGTTGGGATTTAGGGATTTAGGGATGAGGGCTGTAGGGTTAGGGTGTTAGGGTAGTATGGGGTTAGGGATTTAGGAATTCGGGGTTTGGGGAAGAAGGATTAGGAATGCGGGATCAGGGATAGGGGTTCAGGGATTAGGGCTGCGGGTTGAGGGTTTAGTTAGAGACTAGGTTTGGGCACATTCCCCGAAATGAGAACTTTGTTTGGGCTCAGGTGTTTAAGGGTGAGGGCATACGGTTTATAGAGTTTCAGGTGTTTAGGGTTTTACGGTTTATGGCTGACGATTTAAAATAGGTCTTCGGGGGCTACGGTTGAGGGATTTAGGGTTTAGGATATGGGGTTTAAGATTTTAGGGTTCACGGCTTGCGGCTTCGCATGTTGATGGTTTGGTGATCTGTATATTGGAGGCCTCAAAACGTGGGATGAAGCTAGGTAGGATTTAAGATCCCTTATATAATAAGTTTTGTTTTTGGGAGTACCCCACTACCTTCATTCCACCCTTGAGCCTAGGTTTTGGAATGTAGGGTTTTCGGCAAGACCCGCGGGAAATGGTGTTGTTGGCCTTCGTCGCGAAGGATAGCTGTGCAGTACGCTGGTCAGCAGAAGCATTTAAAAGGCATCTGCGGTTTAGGGTCTAGGGTTTAGGCTTTCCTCATACCTTACTTTTTTCTGAAACTGTCCTATGGATCTAGAGATCTGAGAGTTTCTAGTTCCCGGCAGCCCATTATCTTCAACGCCAAGCGCTGTGGCAGTGAAGAAATAGTTTCAGGGGTGTGGGCTCCCTAAGTATCCCAATCAGGATGGCACACTGCACGTATACACTCCACAAGTATCTAATGCCCTCAACCCCTAAACCCTACTAATTAACCCTAAACCCTAGCCAAAAAACCGTACCCTAGAATCTTAACCCCTCCAAAACCCTATCCTAAACCCCACATCTTACACTAAGTCCTTAAGCTCTACTTACAAAGCCACCGAGCCTCCAAGTAGCTTGCTTGACGCCTGAAAGCCCTCGCCCCCCGGTTTTTCCGGTGTGCTCCTTCGCAATAATTTTGCATTGGATATATATATATATACATACATACATATATATATATGTTATAGATATAGATATAGATGTAGATATATGGTATCTCGTGTTGAAGGATGCATGCTTACATATCATCCTGGGTTTCAGGAACTTTTCGCACCCAGTGCCAGTGACAGAACAGGAATTCACACGGGGTACGGTTTAGGGCTCAGGGTGTACTGCCTCGATCATATTGGGTACTTCTCTACAATTCAGCAGCTCCCATCAGGAGCCTGGTGGAACTACCCTCAAACCCCATCTCTCACAGGAGCGGCAGCTGCCTGGGATGTGGGTGGAATGCGATTCGTGTTGAACACTGCACGTCGACGTAGACCCCTCGAATTGCTCTTTCCCACCAATGATTGGTGGCATCAACCACTTGGAAGGGCTTCCACCTCCGAAGAGGCTGCGATCTTGAGGCAGTGCATCATCGTCGTGTAAAAAAAGCTGGGCTGTGCTATGCTGTGCTTGGGTTGACGGAGACACCCGATGCAGTGGTGAGATGTCCATCCGAGTGGTGATCGCTGCACTGGCAGGCCACCCACGATCCATTCTCAAGGAATCCGTGTGGCGAGTTCTGAAGACAACCTGCGCAATCGTACCAGGCCGCAGTGCCTTGCACTCGATCTTGTCACATATCGGAAAGACTGTCGGATCGAACAAGGGAGCCTAATGCCCCTAATTTAGAGAACTACCCGTATACAAACTGTCACTGACAGGTGGGGTCGCAAACCCTTGTCGAGAAGACCGGGCAGTTGTTTCATAAGCCCTGCCACCCCTAGACCAGACAGCCAAGCTCCAAAGTCCAAACCCCTTTGTTTTTTAGTGGTTCGTACAACATTACAAAACCAGAAAACTCTTAAACTCCAAACTTACCATGTTTCAGGTGGCTCACTACCAATTGGATAACATCTCTGCGGGCGGGCGCAGACGGGACCTATGGCTGCCGGGTACAACGGGCCCTGCCGGGTCGCCCCAGACAACAGGGCTATTGCTGCTGCCCAAGAGTCGTCTCCAAAGAGTACTTTCTGAGCGTTTCGTAAGGGTCTTAGCACGGAGAGTCTTGCTGTCCTCTAAGGGTTCCTTGAAGGTTCCTGGAGACTTTCTTTGAGGGTTTTTCGGTCTAGTGTTCAATGGCTTAGTGATTTCGGGACAAGACGGTCCGCATCTATTTCACGGGCTTAGATTTTAAAATGTCCAGGATTGTAATCTTTAAGTCAAGGGAGGGAGATTGTTGGTCACGGGTCTGCAGTGCGGACTGTCTTATAGATACGAAGGAGTCTACGGTTAGGGTCAACATATTGGAACAGACATAGGATGATGTATGCTAGCTTTTCATCTTTACTAGCAGAGTGGCATTAGTGTTGGGCCGATGATGATTATGATGATGTTCCATCCTTGCTTTTACTGTATCGGTATGTGTAGCAACTGTTGTTGTTGGATCTCAGTTTTGTGGCTGACGGCGTAGATTCATGGCTCTGGCTGCAGTCGAAAGGGCGGTCCACCTGGTCACTTTCATCTAGAGTCTAGACTCTCATCTCGAAGAGGTATCTTGTATTGATGTAGTGACAATGTAGTGGCTTAAATCTCAATGACTGTCAATACCCTGTTTAAGGGCTGCATGTTTTTATGAGCGCATTATAGTACACTCCGACACCCTGCTCTCCGTATTAAGGCGCCTGTATTAGCCTTTGCGGGTGTTCGGGCCTGTGATGAAAATACTGAAGAGTGCTGCAAACCCTAGGACCCCATCCCCATAGCATCCAAATCCTTTGTTCCAATTCCTAAAACCCACGTCTTCAATATCCTAGAACTTTCAGCCAGCGCACTCCGAAGCCCCATATCTTAGATGCTTATGAAGGGTGAACTGGGCCTAAAGCCCCAAAGCTGCAAACAAAAACCCGAAAACCTTAAACCCTAAACCCCAAACCCTACAGCTCCCGACACCTGCAAAAACCCAAATCCCCAAACCAGAAGTCCCCAGAACGCCCAAACAATAAAGCGCCACAAAGTCCGAATTCCAAAGCCGCCCGACCCCCAAAACCCCAACCCTCAAAATCCAAAAAAGCCCTCAAACCTCAAAGCCCAAAACACCAACCTTCAAAATCCAAAAAAACCCTCAACCCTCAAAGCCCAAAACAGCCCTAAACTCCAAAAAATGCCCGATTCTTTGCCCCAGTCCCTGCGCGCGACGTTGAAGCTCCGGGGCGCCGCCCGGTGCTTGCGCCTCTACGACCCCGAGGCTGGGGTTACCCCCAGAGACCCCAAAACCCCTTAATTAAGAATCAAGCAATAAAGGGTTCCTTAGAGGCATCTATAAGGGATCTATAGGGTTTAGGGCTTAGGGGATTCTAAAATCCCTTAACTGAGGAATATACCTTAAATCATATTCGGGTTCCTATTGTAGTTTAAGGAATATTCCTTAATTAAGGGGTTTTGGAGTCTCTGGGGTTTTGGCTTAGGGTTTCTCGGGTTGAGGGCTTAGGCATTAGGGTTTGGAGGGTCTGTTGGGGGTCTTGGGGGTCTAGGGCTTAGGCTACCAGAGATGAGGGGGTTTCTTTGTCATAGGTGGGTAACAGTTTACAATGCTATCCCACGGATGAACTAGGTTAAGGGTTTGGGGTTTAGGGCTTAGGGCTTATGGCTTAGAGGGTCTTAGGTATTAGGATTTGGGGTTCCAGATGAGGGTCAAGGGTCTCAGGGTTTAGGGTTTAGTGTTTTGGGGTAGGGTTCCCAGAGACTCCAATACCCCTTAATTAAGGAATATACCTCAAATTATAGTAGGATCCCTAATATGATTTAAGGTATATTCCTTAACTAAGTGTGGGTTTAGGGTTTTATGCGATATGAGGTTTTGGAGCTTCTTTTATGAGGGGCCTCCATAATTGGATTGGGGGGTCTTGAAGGTGTAGGGCTTGGGCTAAGAGGGTCTCAGGTGTACGGGCATGGGGTTCGAGATTTGGGTTTCGCATCTTCGGGATTCAGGGTCTTCCGTATGAAGAGCTTTCTGAGTTTTGGTGTTTAGGGTTTTGGGGTTTTGGGGCTTTATAGGGCTTTGGAGTACCCTAAACCCTAAACCCCTAAACCCTAAACCCCTAAACCCCTAAACCCCTAAACCCTAAACCCTAAACCCATACTTCAATATTTTTTCCTTAAAGGAGCCATTATGAGCCTGAGCCCCAAGGATGGGATGTGATGGTCTTGAACCTGCCCCCGAACCCCTGATGACTGCCTATCTGCCAGAGCAGAGGGGTTTGGGGTTTAGGGTTTAGGGTTTAGGGGGTTTAGGGTTTAGGGTTTAGGACCCTAAACCCTAAACCTAGTTTGGGAGTGTAAGGGAGCCTAACTTGGGTTTAGGATAGTTTCGTTTGTCAGTGTTTGGGAGAGCTTATGATTATGATGTACGGGAGATGCTCACAGTCAAGGTGTGCAGATGCAAAGCAAGTGTGATACAATGTAAGTCCATAGGAGCACCTAACAAAATGATCCTAAACCCTAAATCCTAAACCTAGCTTTGGGGTATACTGATTGTCGGATCCTTATGTGTGGGCTTTTGGGCCGCTGTACAAGTAAGGTGTTACATGGAGAGAAACCCAAGTAGACCACTGCTAGGATACTTGTTTAATGAAAACCCTTGACTGAACCCTTTAAAGCATTTGCTATTTTGTATGGTTTCATGCCACAGGCCAACGAGGATGGTGACAATGCGTGACTCCAAGATACAAGGGACCAGGGTTTACGGCTTTGGAGGGGGTTTAGGAGGTTTACACTTCAAGGCTCTTAGCTAAATTGACGGCCCTCAACATGCAGTCATACTAAACCCTACATCCTTAGCCCTAGACCTAAGGCTTCTCTGTGGTGTGTTGCATTGTTGGATTATGGTCTCTTTACTTAACTTTTTGGGTTTCTATATGACTATAATAAGGAGGCTAAAAGTTTAACTTTTTGGAGGGGTCCAGAAGTCAGCCAAGTTTGTTTTTGTTTCATAGGGGTCGCGACTAGCCTGGCGAAACCCAAACTCTGGGTCGCTGATAAGCCCAAGGTTTAGGGGCTTTTGATTTAGAGTAATCGATCCTAGGATCAACATGTACTATATTAGGATTTTAGGGTGTAGGCTTTGCGAAAGTAAAGCCAGCCTGACCACTGGTTCTGGGACTTCATGCCATCTCCAAAAGATGGGTTCTTTCGCTATGATTGAAAAGGGGAGAACAGTCTGAGTCTAGTGTTGAGACGGTTTAGGGTTTAGGGTTTAGGGATTGAGGGTCGGATGAGTGTCAAGGGTTTAAGAGGGCTTGGGGCTAAGGTGGTCCAGGGTGGTTCCGTGCCTTGGCAAGAGTGGTCCTTGCCATCGGGACTTTTGGGAGTTTATGGGATCTTACAGGGGTTTGGGGTTCAGCGTGATTTGTGGAGTTGTGTAGGTTTGTAGACCACCCTTGCTTCGGGTTGATGGACTCTTGACGCGGCTCTCGTCACTACATGACAGGCTAAAGGTGAGGTTGCTATGAGGCGAACGCTAACGGAGGTACTGACCACTCCTTTTTCCTACCTTTGGTTAGTAGGGAATGGAGGAATGGTAGTAATAGTAGTTATAATTGTACCCCATTCCTCCATTCCCTACTAACCAAAGGTAGGTTTCTGTCCACAACTCACCTTCTCCTTCCCAAAATATCATCCTGACCCACCCACCCGCCGACGGCCCGCCCACTCTGAAGCAACGTTCAAAATTCTAAACCCTCAGTTATATATAACCTTTGCTTACAGTACCCCTTACAGCAGCCTCTTGTAAATTTCTAGTAAACACCCAAACCCTAAACCCCAAACCCTACAGCCCTTAGACCCTAAACCCCTAAACCCCAATCCCATAAACCCTGACCCCAAATTCTCAAACCCTAAACCCCTACACCTTCGAACCCACAAACCCCTAAAACGTAAATCCTTTTGCCTCCAGGCCGAGGCAGACCACCTCATCGCCAGCGAGCTGGACGGCTTAGGGACGTGTTTACAGGTTCAGAGGTTTAGCTTTTAGGGTTTTTGGTTGCTTAAGGTTCAAGATTTAGGCAATTCCGGCAAGGTAGAATCCGGTACGAATACGTGAGACTACCGCCGTTAAAGATTTAGGGTTTGGGGCTCGGGGCTTGGAAATCTTGGTCGAAGGTTTAGTGATTAGAATTTCCTCGAAAGCCATAGCGCGACATATTCGAAGCTGAAGTTGCTTGGGGGTCAAATCACTGTGCAGTCTGCAGCTTGGTGCCTGTCGCTGTAGAGCTTCAGGCTGAGAAAGATTGAAAATCGGGGCGAAAGAACTCCGGGAAAGCGGACCTCATGGCAAAGCATCTGCTTTTAGGGAGGAGTGCTTAGCGTTCTGTGTATGATGGCCGGCGCCTTTGAAACCCGAGCCCTTACACGCACAAACCCACATCCTAGAGTTCTTACAGGACACTTGTCAGCATGTATACACTACTCCAAGATCACTATCGAGCCCAGAGCTCTGAACGCAAGTTGCCTCCTCAAAATGTAACCCTAAACCCTACAGTCGCCCTCTGAAGGACGAAGAGCACGTTTGGGCGAAGATCGGCTTCGACATCTTTCTGTCAGGTGGAGTTTACAGAAACTTAGTAATTAGTAGAGTCATTAACCTAGACCCTTCTCGGGGCACCAGAATCTGTGAGTGAATACCCCTGCAGGTTAACCTTTAGTTCTATTAGGATTTACTGGACAAATACGGGGATGGGTTGACCTTTCGGTGGTTTAAATATATTCAATCACTGGGTTCTATAGGGACCTACTATACTAGTAGTTTTCAAAAGCCTCCTTTTGGCCAACCCAGAATATGAGCTTCAGACACAGGCGTGCCCCGTAACATAGACCTGAGGATAGAAGCCCAAAAGTTGGAAACCGGAACCCTGTAAAGCAAGTCTGGTGTGAGATGTCATAACCTGCCTGCTTCTAGGATTTGGGGTTGTAGGTAGGGTTCAGGGAATCTTAGAACCCCTTCAAAAAGCTAAGGACCTTAAGGAACCCCAACTCAAACCCCAAACCCCAAACCTCACAAGTTAAGGTCCTCGGGCCTTAAAGTTCCTAAGGCTATATGGGCGGTTGTCAAACTTAGGGTCCCTTTTGGGTCCCTACTATAATACGGCACCTATTATTTAGGGTACCCAAAAAGGGACCTTAATTTTGACAACTACCTATGTTAGCCCCGATAGGGTATGTAAAGGTTACCTACTCAGCCACTGCGCTTTAAAGGTTTTCAGTGAACCTCATAAAGTTGGAAACCGGATTAAGGCCAAATAGTGCTGGGATTCCCTATACATTACTCTTAAGGATTGAGGCTCTGAGGTTTCCAACTTTTGGGCTTCTACTGTAGACCCCCAGAACCTCCGAAAAGTAAGTCCCCTGAGTCCCCTGTTGCCACAACCTCCGCTGAAACCCTAAAACCACCCGCCAACCCAAATCCAAAGCCTAACGCGGTGGCAGTGGCCTTAATAGTTCGAAAGGGTTTTGAATGCATAGCTGCATAGAGACTATACAATAACGGGGTAGTATTGTTCTAGTTCTTGAGATCTCTGTAGGGTTCATGCTGCTGTGGCTGGGACAGCAAGGAGTACGTGCGATCTCTATATTAAACCGCTCCCCAGAGACTCCAAAACCCCTCAACTAAGGAATCCACCTGCAAATCTGATAGCCACCCGAAGAAGATATTTTGGTATGTTCCTCAATTGAGGGGTTTGGAAGCAAACCCTGAACCCTAAACCTGTTACTAAGCCGTTCGGAGAGGCTTGCACGTCTGCTTGGTGGACACCCTCATTTCCACGCCGCAAGAGCTCCTGGGTTTCACGGCTACTTAGCTGCACACAAAAGGTTGCCCTGGCATAGAGGGTTTAGGATGTAGAGTTTCGGATTTAATTCGACGCCTCGGCGTGCCCAAAGCCCCAAAAGGGTCCACACAGCACAGCCCTGGAAAAGCTCAATATCTTGCTTCACATAATCGGAGTCTAACATTTTGGGGGTCCCAATCGTCTGAGCCTGTGGGCTTTTCATGTCCAGCCGGTCTCTAGCCCCTCAGGGACCCTTCTCCAAAATTGGGCCAAAACTGTACTCTACGATGTAAGCACGGAATATTGGCATCCCTTAATGATTGTCGGGATCCATCAAAAAACGTAACATGTGAAGTAAGCCTCCACTTGAGAAGGCATGCACTGCCCTCGTGGAGACTTAGCTCGGACCTTACGTTCAGGGCCATACCCTGATTACTCCTTTTTAACCAAGAGGGTCCATATACACTCCTATTATGGAATTAGGATCCCAAAACCATAGTAGGCATGGTCTTTTGGGACCTAATTCCATAATAGTAGTGTATATGGACCCTCTGGGTAAGGGTTAGAAAACCTTTCACCCTAAAAAAGGTGTAGGGTATGACCCTGTAAGTAGGGAAACCTTGAGACTCTAGGCCCTTACTTCCGCAGTGAGGTTGACTACGTGCAGCTTGAGAAACCCCGGAATGAGAAGACCGCGAAGCTGACGGTGGAATAGGGGTTTGAGGGGGGTTTTTAAAAACCGAAGAGGGTTTTTAAAAACCCTCTTCTGCTGGTTTTTAAAAACCCTCTTCTGATAGGGGTTTGAGGGGGGTATAAGTTTTTGTAAGCATCAGAAGCTCTAAGGAATGGTTTATTGTTTTGAGTTCAGGCTCCAAAGATTTTCTGTGGGGTGTGAGGCTTTGGCAATAGTCATCTTCAGGGCTGTAGGGTTTGGGGATTCTTGGGTTTCGGGATTGTTTGGTTTAGGGTACTGGGGATTTAGGATCTGAGTATCGAGATGTAGATATGTATCATGGTTCTCGCAGTTCTTTGCTGCTTGTGTGTTCAACTACTTCTGGCTTTGCTGCTTGTGTGATATATCCACTTCTTACAGGGTCTTTGTGGAACAACCAGAGAGCGATTCATGAGGAACCGACTTAAGTCTGAATATTCAGAAGTCTATAAACTCATCAAGACCTAAACACAGAGCATTCAGCCCTCTATAATTTGAGGTGCAAGCCCTCATTGAATTTGATTTGGGCTTTCTGCACATCGGGCCGGGGGGTTGAAGGGTGGCTGCTTCGGGTTTAGGGTTTTAGGGGCTTTAGGGTTTAGGGTTTAGGGTTCAGAATGACTTGCTACATCTTTTTTTTGTGCAAGGCTGTGAGTACCTCCCCGAGGCTCCACACTAAAAGCGAACATACCTTGAGCACGTTCGTGACTGTGGTCCTGCCTGCGAAAAGCCAGTGAAGTTTGAGCTCCCCACAAACTACATAAACCCTAGGTCCCCAAATCCGAAGCCCGAAACCCTGAAACCCTAAACCCCTAAACCCCGAAATTTAAGAGCCTCCGGCTCAAGCCGCCGACCCCGTAGGAGTCAGAGAAAGGGCGATAGCGGAGGGAGTAAGTCTATGCCAGCTCCGTCGCTTCCGGGACGCCCTCCGGGCTTTTA
>BGNK01000539.1:124491-208847 GCA_003297005.1 Symbiodinium sp. clade A Y106
GGAGAGAGAGGGAGGAAGGAAGGAAGGAAGGAAGGAAGGAAAAAGGAAGGAAAAAAGGAAGGAAGGAAGGAAGGAAAGAAGGAAGGACGGATGGCAGGAAGGAAAGGAAGGAAAGGAAGAAAGGCCGCCGCCACCACCACCACCACCACCAGCACCGTGACTACTACTACTACTACTACGACTACTACTACTACCACTACCACTACCACTACCACTACTACTACTACTACGACTACTACTACGACTACTACTACTACTAGTGTTGATGATATAAATCCTGCATTAACTTAAGGACCCTAAACTATGGGAATTATGGTATATTCCCTATTATGGGTAATGCAGGATTTATATTATCAACCGTACTGCTNTGTTGATGATATAAATCCTGCATTAACTTAAGGACCCTAAACTATGGGAATTATGGTATATTCCCTATTATGGGTAATGCAGGATTTATATTATCAACCGTACTGCTACCAGTACCAGTACCACTACCATTACCACTACTACTACTACTACTGTTACTACTACTACTACTACTATTACTACTACTGCTGCCATGACTAAAGCCAGTACAGCTAGTGCTGCTACTACTACTACGACGACGACGACGGCTACTACTACTACTACTACGACTACTACTCTTACTACCGCCATTACTAGAGCGAGTACAGCCAGTGCTACTACTAGTACTCCTGCTCCTACTACTACTACTACTACCACTACTACTACCACTACGGCGACTACTACTACTACTACCTCCGACAACGACGACGACTACTACCACTGTTACTACTACTTTGACTAATTCTACTTATCACTATTAGCACAAACAGTACTACTACCTCTACTACGACTACTACTACTACTACGACTACTACTACTACTACCACCACTACTATTATTACTACTACTACTATTACTACTATTACTACTATTACTACTATTACTACTACTACTACTATTACTACTATTACTACTATTACTACTACTACTACTATTACTACTATTACTACTATTACTACTATTACTACTATTACTACTATTACTACTACTATTACTACTATTACTAGTATTACTACTATTACTACTACTACGACGACTACTACTACTACGACGACAACTACGACTACGACTAGTACTGAAAATTTTTTTTGATGGGGCCGAAATCTCCGGATTCTCCTAGGCTTGCCTGTAAACTGGTAGAGAAAGTTTTTTTTGATTGGGAAAAAGTTTTTTTTGATTGGCTAAAAAGTTTTTTTTTGATTTTTGAGGAAAGTTTTNAATCTCCGGATTCTCCTAGGCTTGCCTGTAAACTGGTAGAGAAAGTTTTTTTTGATTGGGAAAAAGTTTTTTTTGATTGGCTAAAAAGTTTTTTTTTGATTTTTGAGGAAAGTTTTTTTGATTCAAAAAAAGTTTTTTTTTGATGGGTTTCCCGGCATTCGATCATCCCGAAAGCCTAAGTGCTTACCCAGAGAGCCCAATACCCCTTAATTAAGGAATATGGCTTAAATCATAATATGAAGCCCTATATAATTTAAGCCATATGCCTTAATTAAGGGGTATTGGGCTCCGTGGGTACCTATAGTTTGCAGTGTTGTTCCTTTGTTGGTCGTCTGGCTTCTTGAATAGAGGCTCCTTCCATGAAACGAGTGGAGCAAAAGGGCATTACATGGTAGCTGGGCACCTGGTCATCCCATTAAAGTAAACATGCAGCTCTAGAAGCAAATATTCTCGGCAGGACTCGACCATTAGTACATGGATGGAGCAAGCCTCTTGCTACCAGTGGAAAAGACTGGACTTGCTGCATTTATGCAGGAAGTCACATTGGAGCAAACAGGCTACGGTTCAGTTTTGGTCGTATAGCAGTTTTATTGTCTGGGATTTAGGACTACTCAGGATCAGAAAAGGGCACACAAAGTACGTCATGGATTTGGGGCAAGCCCTGGAGCCCTGTCCCGTGCAGGATGTGGGGTGCAAAGCACATTGACATAAGAGTTTCCGAAAAATCGGGGTACCTTGTTTGGGGGTCCTTATAATAGGATCCTACTATTTAGGGTACTATATTAGGATCCCCTATTTTCGGAAACTCCCACATAGGCCTAGCGTGTCAAAAGCTATGGATTTGCAGCCCCCAAGCCCCCACGGCAGCCACGAAATTCAGCTACCGAAGCTTACAGAGCCTTGGAAAGCTCTAACGCCACCCGTCATGCAAATTTCTGCAGAATCCCCACTCCTCCCCCCCCCCAAAAAAAAACCTAAACCCTAAACCCTAACCCCCCCCCCTCCCCAAAAAAAAAGCTCGTAGCAACACGCAATACCCACGAGCGGATCAGGGCGTCACTTCCCGGCCCATGCTGGCCATCACTGTCCAAGGGCCCACCGACAGGCGGTCTTTAGTGTGATAAGGTTTAGGGTTTTAGGGGTTTGGGGGTTTAGGGTTTAGGGTTTAGGGTCTAGAGTGAGGGCTTTAAGGTTTAGGGGTTTAGGGGTTCAGGGTTAAGGGTTTTCCGGAGGGGTTTAGGGTTTAGGGGGGTTTAGGTTGTTTTTTGGCAGTTTAGGGTTCAGGGGTTTAGGGTTTAGGGTTTCGGGTTTATCCAGGTTCAGCTGTTCTGGGGGTATGGTTTGTAGATGTTTGTAACATATCATATACGAAGATTGTTATGTAATGTATCAGGTTTCATCTGACGGTTTGAGGGTGTCCGGGTTGCTAACGTGATGTCAGAGGCTTGAGAAGAAAATTTTCGCATCTTGCCTACGCATTCCGTAAGGTATCACTTTCCACGACATCTTACATTGTAAGATAGAGACCCTAAGTACCCCAAACCCAAAGCGCTATGGCTCTACTGCGGCGGTGTTGATCCCTAACCCTAAACCCTTCAACTCTAAACCGTACCCTACACTAGGAGTTGGGCTGAGTGGATGTCGGAGTCCTGAGGCTCAACTATAAGGGTCGGGGGACCGGGAGTTGGGGTCTGACGGGCCGTGTACTTAAGAGTTTTAAGGGTTTGGGGTTCGGCTCAGGGTTGAAGTTTTGGAACTGATCTCACAGTCGTGTCGTTTAGAGTTTAGGGTTTGTTTAGGGGTGTATGGTTTAGGGTCGGTGCTGATGTCGGACTTGTCGGATCGTTATATCATCCACTTTTAATTGACAACGGCGGACTGTTCCCATGAAGGCCCGATAGTCAGGGATTCGAAGGTGTTAAGCCATTAGCGAGTACATATCCTATCGGTTGTAAGCCTACGAGCCCGAAGCCTATAAACCCTGAAGTAACATCTCCTGTTGCAAAGACAGACCCTAAACCCACAACGAAGCCAAGTAATTAAATGAGCATAAGAGTCAGAGTTAAACTAAGTTAACCGAATCAAAAGGGTCAAACCCTGGAGATTGTGGCTGGAGTGTCCGCTCTCTAGGATCTTCACTGTTGCCGGACAAGTCAAATTATGCAATTGATGAAGGTCTAGGTGTATCATGGTGCATCAAACTCTACACCCTAGATCCCAAAGCATCCTAAAACCCTAAACTTGGCCCTAAACCCTAAACCCTAAAAACCCTAAAACCCTAAACTGGGCCCTAAACCCTAAACCCTAAAAACCCTAAAACCGTAAACTTGGCCCTAAACCCTCAGGCCTGAACCCCTACGCGCTCAAGCGCCTGCTACTCGAGCAGCTTCGCGTCTTTGGGCTCTGGGGCAGCGGCGGCATCCGGGACGTTCGACGTCCCGGTTGCTGAGCTCTGGTGCAGGCAGACTATGTTCTCCGGACACGGAGGTGGCAGCTCAATGCACCATTTTTCCTCAAAGTTTGGGGTTTAGGTATGGCTTTCTGGATAAGCTGGGCTCCGTACTTGGATTTGAAATTTGAGGTGAAGAAACACAGGACAGGACATAGGCTATTCCGTACCCAGACCTGCCTGCCAAGTCCTTTGATGCCCTAGTTTCGAAACCCTAAACACCAACCCTTACATCCCAAAAACACCGAAATCCTACATCCTAAGCCCCACCTTGACAAGACACAAGTTTCGGGTCTTAGGGATGTAGGCTTCAGGGACTTCCGGTTTCGGGCTTAGGAATTTGCGGGGCGAACTTCGGCTATTGAGCTGACGTAGAGTCAGAGTATCCAAGGTTACAGGTAAAAACACAACCACCTCAAGTAATACTGTAGGTACATCCACCTTTTCCGGTACCTAGGTACACCCTAAAACCCCCTAACATCCCGAAAAGGAACGGGTTTTTGGGGGTTTGGGATTTGAAACCAGAAGAACCCGACAACCTGAACACACACACACAGACACACCGGAGGGCGACGAAGATGTTCGATGGGCTCCATCGTGCGCCGCTGTCCTACTGGGGGTTTAGGGCTTCAGGCGCAGGGTTGCGGGCGCTTTTCCTTTTCCTGAGCCGGGTCAGCTGTTCTTTCAGATGTTTTGGGGTTTACAGGGCCGGCGGGCGTTTCTCTTGGGACTTCAGCGTTTATGGCGGTCTGGGCTTGAGGAACAGGGCACTAATACCGCCGTCTTTGGGCCTAACATGGCCTTACTACCAATCCTTCGGCATGTTAGAATATGCCGTGCCCACTTAGGACGGTTTTGGCTGTCTTTGGATTCTTCGCTCCTGCTACCAGTTGTGATCTTTTTCAAAACACTTGCAGTAGTTTGTATCCGAGCTTTTAGGCGGAGTTGCGGCATCACCGAATGGGCGCTCGTCAAGGAGAAAGCTTTCGGCACGAACGACCTGCCCAGCAGGCAACAGGTCAATGGTCCTGCCTCGTCTAGCGCTGGGGGTACCGCCCTGACTGACAAGGCTCAGCTTCAGTTTGTTCCTTTGGTGTTCGGTACCCGATCGCCGCACCATGCAGAGTTACTTGAACTTTTCGTGCACTTCCACATGGGTGGTTGTCAAAATTAGGGTCCCTTTTTGTGTACCTAATATAATACGGCACCTATTATTTCGGGTACCCAAATAAGGGACCCTAATTTTGACAACCACCCACATGAAGGTCTATGCGCCAAGCTTCAAGTTGAATCTCCCTCGGATCCACAGGCCGAGGAAGGTCACGAGAAATACTCCCGCGAAGCACTCGACATGCTCCTCCAGGTCTTCACTTCTGCGTCCAAGTTGACTGTGGAGCGCCTGTCAGCTGGGAAGTTTGCTTTGAAGACTGAAGAAAGAACTCCACAACATGAAGGTTGGCAAAAAGCCAGTGACAAAAGAAGAGCTCAACATGTCCTTGAGCCTCTGAATCCACCCACGTCGTTGAGCCTCTGGTTATAGAACCCTATTAACAATGCGTATGACCATTCTGATGGAAGTAACCTAACCAGTATGATGCTGTAGTACCGCAAAGCCCTGCCCGAAAAACCGACATGCAAAATAGCAAAACCTTAACCCTAAACCCTAAACCCCTAATGACCCCGACTTGTTCACTATACCCAGAGGCTCCATAGTAGTTCCTTTTTGGGATTCCCTTATAGGATTCTAAATATGAACCCCAAAAAGGAACCACTTTGGAGCCTTAGGTTAAACCCCTACAGCCTGATCCTTACACCCTTGAATCCTTAGACCACTTCCGGCGTCTTAAACTTTCGTCTCCACCCCAAACTCCAACCCCAATCCCGAAGCCCTGAACAATCCTAGCGCCCGTTGATTATCTATATACAAAACGCTTTGACGAATTCTGCAAGCAGTTTTTCCTTCAACCATGAAGTAGACATTATAGTAACCCATATATCCCATGTAGCAACCATCACAGTTGTCTTATAAAGCCCGCATATAAACTCTCAAGAAGCCCTTTTAACCATCCCTTCTAGTCCCCCTTTAGATCCCTAAGCCCTAAAGCCTAAACCCTCAGCCCTGAACCTGATCCCCTAAAGTAACCTGAAATCCACAAAAGCAAGCTCCCAGGATTAATCTCCGCAGCTTTTGCATCGCGGCACGGCCCATTGAGGTCCGCGTGGACGTGTCGGGTCCTCGAGGCGGTTGTGTAAGGGCTTCAGATATCTCTTGTACGACGGCGACTGTTGAAAAAAAGGGTGCATGAGGGTTTGTAGTTTATGTTAATGAGGGTTCTACTATAGTATAAGGAATCGGATTCATAGGCCTTTATAGTATATTTTCATAAGGGTTCTGATATAGCTGCCTCAATACTTGGAATGAGGTCTTGGGCTCCTTTATCTTGTTACTATAAGAAGGGGCCCTCAGGAATGATATTGGTAATTATCTCCAGGCTCCATAGTAGTTCCTTTTTGTGGTTCATATTTAAGATCCTATAAGGTATTCCCGAAAAGGAACTACTATGGAGCCTATGGGTATCTAGGCTTCTACAGTTTCGGGCTTTGGTTGAGGTTAGCGGATCGTAGCGGGTTCAGGATTCAGGGTCAAGAGCTCAGGCTACTACTCCAAGGTGCTGAGGACTCTCATGTCCCAGACCCCCGAGAGGATCCAAAAAGTAGATCCCTTAATGGGGGTTCCTATCAAGTGACCCTTAGTAGTAGAGGGCCCGAAATTAGGGGATCTACTTTCTGGATCCTCCCGTAGGTCTGAGGTTGAGGTCTTTCATCTTACTTATAGTGAACCCCAGAAAGTTGGAACATAGAATTAGGATGATTCATGCTGGGATTCCCTATACTTTACTTTAAGGGCACGAGGCTAATGATGTTCCAACTTTCTGGCTTCTGCTGTACGTACCCTGCACCCTGCAGGTTTCTTTTCAGCCTTTGGATATGGGCTTGGGATTTGCTGCCTGCAGTGTGGGGTCTAGGGATGTAGGGCCTGTGGTCGGGGGCAACAGATTCTAACAGTGGGCTTGCGCATGTTTCATGCGGTTGTGCAGGTGGGGTTCATTAGGTTTTGCAAGGAGTCTACCGGGTGACAGCCTGCAAGTCGGCGCAGTACCAGTGGCCCCCTAAACCCTAAACCCTAAACCCCAAGCCCCTAAACCCTAAACCCCAAACTGTCTGTCTTGGCAGATCCATCGTGGATGCTTCCAAGGAGTCAGATTGGCTTGAGATGCGAGAGCTCGTCTGGGGCCGGAACTGTTTGTTCCACAGGTTGCGAACATAATTGCTTAACTTGATCCGGCAGCAAGCAGCTGTCACCGACATGTTTTACCAACTCATCACCTCGGACTGAGAAGCCACCATGGCACAATGCATGATCCGTGGACCTGCGGGGCACTGCGCTTGCTCAGAGTTCGGACGCTGTGATGAGCAATTCGTAACTTGATCCGGCAGTTGCTGCCTGCGTGGATGTTTACATTACAAAATCATCACTTTGAACTGAGCGGTTGCGTTGCATGATCTACGAAGCATGGCGCTTGGTGCGAGTTTGGAGGNGCAGTTGCTGCCTGCGTGGATGTTTACATTACAAAATCATCACTTTGAACTGAGCGGTTGCGTTGCATGATCTACGAAGCATGGCGCTTGGTGCGAGTTTGGAGGCTGTGATGAGCAATTCGTAACTTGATCTGGCGGTTGCTGCCTGCATGGATGTTTACAAAATCATCACTTTGAACTGAGCTGCGACATTGCATGATCTACGAAGCATGGCGCTTGGTGCGAGTTTGGAGGCTGTGATGAGCAATTCGTAACTTGATCCGGCAGTTGCTGCCTCCATGGATGTTTACAAAATCATCACTTTGAACTGAGCTGGTGACATTGCATGATCTACGAAGCATGGCGCTTGGTGTGAGTTGGGAGGCTATGATGAGCAATGCGTAACTTGATCCGGCAGTTGCTGCCTGCGTGGATGTTTACATTACAAAATCATCACTTTGAACTGAGCGGTTGCGTTGCATGATCTACGAAGCATGGCGCTTGGTGCGAGTTTGGAGGNGCAGTTGCTGCCTGCGTGGATGTTTACATTACAAAATCATCACTTTGAACTGAGCGGTTGCGTTGCATGATCTACGAAGCATGGCGCTTGGTGCGAGTTTGGAGGCTGTGATGAGCAATGCGTAACTTGATCCGGCAGTTGCTGCCTGCATGGATGCTTACAAAATCATCACTTTGAACTGAGCTGTGACATTGCATGATCTACGAAGCATGGTGCTCGGAGGCTGTGATGAGCAAGGTGTAACTTGTTGTTCTGGAAACTACTGCTTGCGTGGATGCTTACAGAGTCTTCACTTCCCAGACCCCCGGGAGGATCCAAAAAGTAGATCCCTTAATGGGGGTTCCTATAAAGTACCCTTAGTAGTATAGCGCCCCAAATTAGGGGATCTACTTTGTGGATCCTNCCGGGAGGATCCAAAAAGTAGATCCCTTAATGGGGGTTCCTATAAAGTACCCTTAGTAGTATAGCGCCCCAAATTAGGGGATCTACTTTGTGGATCCTCCCGGGGGTCTGGGTTCGAGCGGAGCAGTCAGAGTGCGAAGGTACGGGTCTCCGGTTTAGGGTTTAGGGTTCAGGTATACTTTTCGATTTCTCCTATGGGCCTGACAGAGGTACCCATTCACCACTAGCTTGCTGGCCTCCATAATACAGATGTATGCATACATAATACATGCACCGCTGTATATATATATATACATGCAGATGTATGAGTATGTATATGTAGGCCACAAAGCCTAAACGCAAAAACCCTGTGCTGAGGCCTCGCTTGCTGTATGTCGCCAAGAGGCTCCGAGGCGCTTGGGGCTTTTCTTCCGGCCGGATTTCGAGCTTGAAGATTTACTTGGAGATTCATGGGTAGTTGTAAGCGGGGTTATAAGTAGTTCAACTTTTCCAGGGACTTCTAAGACTATACGCCAGTTATAACGACCAAAGAACCTCCAAGTAGGGCTTTGGGTTTTGGATGGTTTCGAACTGATTCGTCGCGTCTTGGGGCAGCATTGAAGGTGCCGGCAAAGGGGTCGTTTGATCTATTGGGTACCTGACAAGCTACCCATCTGTTTGTAGCAATGCTTAGGGCTCTTTTATAGGGCTCCTTTAATGGGGTACAGGCACCCTTTTTGTTGTTTGAGCAAATTTGTGTATTTAGGGTTTGGAGGACCGTAGGTGGAGGCAAGCTTTCAGTTTCAGTGCCGTTAGGCTGCACACGTCAGGGCTGGTGCCTGCTTTGTCTATGCTCCAGTGTCAGTGAGGGCAAGGTGCATATCTGTCTGTCAGCATGTTGTTCAATATGGGAAAGGATCCTAATCCTAAGTATCTATATAGTACAAAGGTGGGGCGCACAATACTGGGAGCCATCATTATGGTTTGCATAAGCATTCCTCAGACACTATCGTGGCCTTAATAGTTGGAAGATGAGTTTCGGGTATACAGGCGTATGACCTGACGCCCTGCTGGTGTATCTGCGCATTGTGGCCGGTGAAGCCTGCAGTCACTGCAGTCGCACGTACGATGTGCTTAACGTTTGTTCATAACCTTGCAGTATGCGAAGTTATACTTTAGCAGACTATGTTTTCGCGTGTATGTATGTGTAGATTACATATATGTATATATATATATTTATATATTTATATTTAGATGTATATTTGTATTTATATTTATACCAACGTATTTTTGATTCCTTTTTTTACATATGCACACACACACATACACCTTTTCTGTAGTATCCTCGAGCCTGAAACTCCTTCTGGACCCTGGAGTCTCCTCACCTGCAGTGTTAAGGCGAAGGTCCCCCATGAATTTTTCAACTGTTGTCGTTTAGTTCCCCTGTGATATTGCACAACTTAGGCAGCGTCCACCCTAAAGCCTTATCCTCCACGTCTTGGTCCACTGCGCATCCGGAGGTTGGACGGCCTCGATCGAACAGCCTGGCCGGTTGCTTAACTTTGAGTTTGCGGAGGTAGGAGCGGTGCTGTTGCTTCAAAGCTCGTGGCCATGTACCGTTTAGGTCCGAGACAGGCATGGTTTAATTAGTGGGTGCTGATGTCATCACTACTGGTATCATGGTGTTTCAAGTCCTGTGGGCCAGTATAACACCAACGGTTCAAACCACCACACAGTATCTCGAAAAGTCCCAAGTGCACAACAATGCTTCCTAGTATGTAAACCCCCTTCATTGTATTGTAGAATACTATGGGGGCCTTAATAGTTACCTATAATCTATTCTGGGGGTTCCTTATTAACGATATGGTATAATGAGCCCCCCAAACCCTGTTCTAATCATTAAAGCCGCTACATTATGTACTTAGGATACTAATAATAATTACCTACACTATGCTGGGTGGTTCCTTAAGAATATAGTATAATGAGCCCCTACTTAGGCTACTGCAGGTACATGGTGCTTACATGTTGGCCCCATCAGAGCTCCAACCAAAGCAGATCTCCCGGACCCGTAGCGCAAAGAGACACAAAACACGGTACTATAGGGGTCTTAATAATTACCTATACTATTTTGGGGGCTCCTTTTTATAGTAATAGTATACTGGGCCCCAAAAACCCTATTCTAATTACTAAGGCCCCTACATTATATATCGTTGGAAATCCGACCATCCGTCGTTCTAACCGTCGGACAAACCATGAAAGGTCAGACAGATGCCGTCGGTATGCTAGAACGCGCCGGGGCCTCACCTTGCTGCTTTGGAAAGGGCTTAGCCCCAGGTAGATTCCTGTAGAATCGCTATACAACACGGCACAGGCCTGAACAGTGGATGTATGCCTACAAAACACGACAGTTGCAAGAGGCAGAGTGTTTCCGCAAGTTCGCACAACTCGCTTCGGAGAGGGGGGGTGGCGGGCTTATGTGTTTGGAACCTTAAAGAATACCGGTAGGGTCATACCCATCCCACTTTTCACTTTTCTACATAACAGATCCTAACCATACAGCTAGGTACCCTAGAACAGGGGTAGGGTATGACCGACTAGGTCTTTTTTTGAGATGCAGCTATATTGCACTCTACACCCTATAAGCCCGACGTGCCCTATGAACCCTTAGTAGCTGAGTGGATCCACTTTACACATTTTGGGGATAATACTACCCACTGTAAAGCTGAAAGTGTAGACTTTTGGGGGGGCTTATGAACTCAGCAACTAAGATAGAAACCCTCATAGAACCCTTTAAGGGGCCCCTTCTAGGAAACTGACTATATAAGGCCCCTATGTTACTTTTTGGGGGCTTATGAACTCAGCAACAAAGCCTTTAAGGAACTCCTTAAGCAGAACCCTTATGGAATCCTTCTAGAAACCCTTAAAGTAGCCCTTTAAAGGAACCCTAAGCCCCCTGGAACCCAATAAGGCCCCATAAGCCCTAAGGAGTTCCCCAAACCCAATTTCTCAGCTTCTGGGGCTCTTATACGGTAGTTTTGTTCTGAAAGTTAGCACCTTTAAATAGCCAATGAGACCTCGTATAGCCCCTGTAGACCTACAAACCCCAAGAAGCCTCATTCAGCTTCAAGCAGTTCTAACCCTTTAAACCCTATAAACCCTAAAAGCCGTATGAACCACTTAAACCCTATGGGCCCTATAAACCCTATAAGCCCTACAAGACACAAAAAAAAACATAAACCCTATAAGCCCCATATACCCTTCTTGGGCTTAAGCCCAGACTTCCGGGAGGATCCAAAAGGTAGATCCCTTAATGGGGGTTCCGATAAAGTACCCTTAGTAGTATAGCGCCCCAAATTAGGGGATCTACTTTCTAGACCCTAAACCCTAAACCCTAAACCCAAATTAGGGGATCTACCTTCTGGATCCTCCCGGGGGTCTGGGTTTGGAAGATCCTAAACCCTAAACTCTTTATGAATCCCTGATAGATCCCTTTAAGGAACCCTTTAACGGTGCCCCTTGGGTCTTGGGCCTAAGGAGTTCATGAGCCCAGGTGCTTCCACCAGGTTTCAGGGCTCCAGCGGGCGGGGACTTGCCAGCGGCCGAGCAAAACGCAGACAGTAGTAGTAGAAGTAGTAGTAGTAGTTGTTGTTGTTGTTGTAGTTGTAGTAGTAGTAGTAGTAGTAGCAGTAGTAGTAGTGCGGTTTTGGTGATCTGGTGCTTAGCGGTTTAAGGTTTTGGGGTTTCGGGCTTGGGGTATTGTCCAGTTTAGGTGGGTTCGTTTGGTTCCTGCTTGATGATTTACCAATGGGCGTTTTGCTTGTTGGGTTATGGCGTTTGGGCTTTAGGACTTTAGGACTTAGGGTGTGGGGCAGTGCAGGGTGCTAACAAGGGACAGTTTCAGGACGCGTCTTCTGACGTCCATCGTTGTCAGACTCATGTACCATCTACGGTTGCTGGTCTACTTCGAGTCTCAGGATTTTAGAATTTGGCATTTAGTTTAGTTTAGTATGGCTTGTCAACTCATGTAGCACGTTGTGTAGGACAAGGGTGGGTCGGGTGTTCGCATTGTGGAAGCCGTCGAAAACATGCCGCATCTTGAGGAACTTATGTCCAAACACCGGACGGAGAAGCAGATTAATGACCTGGAGACACTCCGGATATGATCAACAAGTGCCGTGAGTACCGCGTCAAATTAGAGTCGGTGCTCACGAACAACATGGCACCACGTGGTGTGGCTGCGACGTTGTCGTGAGTGGTCACCAATTGCATATTCGGTTACATGATCGATTACGTTTGCTTTGGGGAGCAACCCCAAATCGCTGAGACTCAAATCACTCAGCTTGATTCAACAAACGTAACGAGGCACGAACAGTACATGATACAGTACATGGGCGAATTTGGGCACATGCGATCAAAATTTTATAGAGTCCAACGCCCAGACCCCTTGCAGTCCAACGTCACCAATACAGACGATAAGGTCTCTGCTTGGGGCGTTCTGGTGATCTTTGGTGGTACGCAAGGGCTAGGGTTGGGTAGATTGGATTGATTAAGGGTCCAAGAGTGGGGTTATGATTGATTGATTTTAGTGCATCCCTGGCCTGGTAGGTTACATATCGCCTCGAGATGAACCTACTTTGCAAGTCGTTTGATCCTGTAAATCTTTCAGAAGTGTACTTTTGGATTTCGGATTTGAGGCTTACGTTACTGGGGTCTGCTGGACGAGCTTCCTGCGGTGTTGTGATTGAACCTTCAGCCTTCCCACGCTCGGACCGGAATCCCTAAAAACCCTACATCCCCAAAGCCCGAAATCTCCGAACCTTTACGTAGATCTACATCCTGAAACCATGGAACCCGCTGCAAAGACACGCCACATCTGAAGTCTATGACAAAGCCCTTTCAGTTTCTATCGAATCCTGAAAACCTCGTAAAATCACAGAAGCCCCATGGCAAACCTTGGGCTTTGACTCATCCCTAAACCCTACACGACCCAATCAACTACCCCAAATCCTTACGGGAACTACAGCCAGAGGAACCCTAAACTCCTGCAGAAACCTAGGAGCCTTAAATGAAAAGAAGCCAAATCCCCCCCTCCCCCCCCGGGGCTTTTAGGGTTGAGGGTTCTGGTTTTAGAGTTTAGGGGTCAGGGTCTTCAAACCCGAGATCTAAACCCTAAACCGTCTTCTTGCGGAGAAAGGGGTGCGATTGCACGCTTTAAAACCCCCAAAACCCCTCCCTACCTTCACCTACTAATAAACCCTACTTTTTTTGTAGGTTCTTATTGCAAGCCATAATATGGGATTTATAGGGACCCTACAAAAAAGCAGGTGGTGGGTTAAGGTACCTAAAACCCTAAACCCCTAAACCCTAAACTAAACCCGCCCGAAACCCTAAACCTCGGAGCTCCCAGAAAACCTAAACTAGGTAGGGTTTAGGCCTGAGGGTCCATATACCTAAATAGGGTTCCTTTTGCGGTTCCTGTAAGGGTACCATAAGGGCTAAGGCCATAAGGGTCTGACTAGGTAGGGCTTTGGGACATTTTATATTTTCCCTTATTGGGCTTAAGAGGATCTTATTTACTAATATTTTTCAAAGGCTTCAAAAGCCCCACCTAGTAAGCGTTTGTTGAGGACCTGCTCCTTGGGAATCCTGGAGGCGCAGGCCTTTGGCCTAAACGTGGCCGGGGTCCCGGAGGTTTAGGGATTCGAGTTCTTGGAAGAGTCCCTGGTTTCGGGGTTTAGGGTTTATAAGGTTTTAGGGTTTAGAGGTTTAGTGGTTTAGGGAGCAGGTTTAGGGCCCTTTCAACAGTTCTACATCCCTTAAAAGCGGCTCCTTTCCGGGATTCGAACTCCGACTGCGTCAAGGGCGCCTCTGCTGTAGTCGCCTTGGTTCATGGATGCTGTTGGGATTTGGATTTTTCATTTAAGTCTTCTTAAGTTCTGCAGCAGGATATGGTTCCTTTAAGGTTCCCTCTTATGGGTGCGTTCATCGGCTTTTTAAAGGGTTCCCATTACGGGCTTCAGGACGGTTTAAGGTTCCTTTATGGGTTCCTTCTGGGGGTCATAAAACATGCTCCCGGGTTCCTTCCAGGATTCCTTACCCCAAGGGTCCTTTAGGGTTTAGGGTTTAAAGTTTAGGGTACTTATCTAAATCTGGGGTAGCCGTGTAGCACGAGTCCATAGCACAGTCGGCGCCTCGGTTCCTGGCATATGCATAGTCCAGGTGTAAAAAAGGGTACTTATCTAGAAGCAAGGAGGGTTTCTCTATGAGGAATCGCTGTTCTGATTTGGGGAAGTATCCCCCATGTAGGTACCTAGGACCCTTTCCCTTGACGGCTTCTTTTGGTGTTGAGGGTGCCTTTCAGGGGTCTTGAAACTTAGAGCACCGCTGGGAGGGTCCCGAGTTTAAGGGTTCGTGGTCGGCGCAGGCCGCGTGTGTATTATAGGGGCTTAAACAATTACCTATACTAAACAGCTGGTGGTTGCTTATTATGAGTATAGTAATTGTAGCATAATGGGTCCCAAAACCCTATTCGAATGATGAAGGCCCCTATATTGGCAACTCTGGTGGCCATATTCGCTAGCATGGATGAGGAGTGCTTGGCCAAGCCTTCCCCAGGCAGTTCATGTCGAACGATGGCAGCATTGTGTTGCTGCTGGATTCATGAGGTGGCTGCTGGCTCCACCTCTCGTCGTCCTTTTTGAAGATGTGCATGTGCTTCGGAATACGACCGTATTACTTATCCGCTTACAGCACACGAGCATTGATGTCTTCAGACATGCACTGGCATTCCACCAATCTTGAGTTCAAGCAGTGTTGGGCTCAACAGTTTCACTCCTATCGTCAGGCTATTTGAGCCCACGCGAGCTGTGTTGCGAATCACAAGCTGATGCGGATAAAGTCTACCTGGACAGGAAGGCTGAAATCTTCATTTCCATTGACTCACAAATTCCAAGGTCTGTGCTTCGGTTGAGAGGCACATGGGAGTTTCCAAAAATTAGGGGGGGTACCTTATTTTGAGGTCCTTATAATACGGATCCTACTATTTAGGGTACTATATTGGGGTCCCCTATTTTCGGAAACTCCCATATCTTGGACTCCTAGTAGTTGGACTCAAACACCTGCAGACCTCTCTAAAGCTTCAAAGAACAATGCCGACTCATGAACAGCAAACCCGCTTCCCGAAGGTTCCTGGTCATATTCAAAGTACAATATTCCCCCAAAACCGTATTTTCACCGTTAAGTTAAGTTCCCTACGAGCGGCACAGACAATGGCCCGAACACGTAAAGAGCACCTCCCCCCGCTGCATCCTGAATAGACCGTCTCCGAAGCAGGGAGATGAATTACGGCTTCCTGCTCCCTTCTAGAGTCTACCTAGACATACTGAACCGTATTTTTTGTAGGTTCTTACTAGAAACCCTAATATGGGTTTTATGGGGACCCTAGAAAAAAGTAGGATCTGCTAGGTTTAGGGTAGAGGCCTACAGACTAAACCCTCCAGCAATCCGTAAACGTTAACCGTTAACCCTGAACCCTAAACCCTAAACCCTGAACCCTAAACCCTAAACCCTAGACCCTGAACTCAAAAACCGAAAAGTCTGCTTCTGTACTCGGAGATATCGCGCCAAACCCCAAACCCTAAAGCCCGAACTTTAAACCCCGAGCTCCTAACAGGAACCCTTTTAAGGATCCCTGTTCTGATTATAAGGCCTCTAACCCTGGGCATCAAAACAGCCCAAAAGCCTTAAATAGTATGGTCTTTGGGCCCAAAAGCCTTAATATATGAGTCCTTAGATCCCTAAACCCTATAGATCCCTTTAAAGGACTCCTTATAGATCCCTTTAAAGGAACCCTATATGAGTTTTTTAGATTGCTAGGGTAAAGATTCCAAATCACCGTCGGCTGAGGAGATGCGCCTGACGCGCCGTCGCGGTGACCAGGTGAAGGCCGCTTGCGTCACCGTTGCCTTCGGGTTCCTTTGAAAGGGCTTCTATAAGGGTTTATAGGGTTCCTTTAAAGGGTTTCATAGGGTTCCTTTAAAGGGTTTCATAGGGTTCCTTTAAAGGGTTTATAGGGTTCCTTTAAAGGGTTTCATAGGCTTTGGAGCCTTAGGGAAATGAGGGCTTCTATAAGGGTTTCTATAAGGGTTTATAGGGTCCCTTTAAAGGGTTTCATAGGGCTTCTAGAATTTGTAGGGTTCCTTTGAAGGATTTCTATAAGGGTTTAGAAGGGTTGCTTTAAATGGTTCCTTAGTGTTTCTATAAGGTTTATAGGGTTCCTTTGAATGGGCTTCTTAGGGTTTCCATAAGGGTTTAATAGGATTCCGTTCAAAGGGTTTCATAGGGTTTCTAAAAGGGTCTATAAGATCTTTCACAGAGTTTCATAGGATTTCTATGAAGGTTTATACGGTTCCTTTATAAGGGTTTCATAGGGCTTATAGGGTTTAGGGTTCCTTTAGGGGGCTTATAGGGCTCCTTTAAGGGATCCTTTAGGGGACCCTTTAAGGGTTCCTTCAGAGCCTTGGAGGGATCTATCGGGTTCCTTTAAGGGCCCTTTTGAAGGGTACCACAGGGTTTATCATAGGGTCCTTATAAGGGTTGTGCTGGGATTCTATCTCGCCTGTATAGGGACTCTCTGGAGGATTGATACAAGGGTTCTCGAACCCCCCCAAAAAAGCCATTCCTCACTAACAAGGCTAACGCAGCTATTCGCACCTAGCCAGACACGGATTTAGACTGTAGGGTTTGGGCGTTTGCCCCTACAGTAAACCGATGTAAATCTCAATAGCAACCCTAACGAAAATCCTTTGAAGGAAACCTTCAAAGACTATTAAAGCCCTGCCCTACCCTGAAAGGACACTTTAAAGAGCCCTTAAAGGAACCTTAGATTTAATTCTTATGCCCCTGCACTAAGCCTTTATGTAAACCGAGTGTGTCGGGTTAGGAGTTGCACCACCCTTTTCAGAAGACAGGCGCAGCGCAATCACAACATTAGGACTCCCAGAGTTGAGTTCAGGTTTACCCTAAGGCCCCAAAGTAGTTCCTATTTGTGGTTCATATGTAGAACCCTATAAGGTAATCCCAAAAAGGAACTACTATAGTTGCTATGGGGCCTTAGGGTCGAGTTTGAGTTTCAGGGCTCAGGGTGGGCCTTGAGGTTTAGGATTTTGGGTTTAGCTTCTTCTTTGGTTTTCGGGCGTGGGATTTGGATTTGTAAGAGCCGTCAGTGAAGACAAGCTGCAACCTTCAAAGCACCTAGGCTCTACATCAGATCCTCCTGAACCTTCTAAATTCAACAGCCCCAGAACCCTTACCCCCCAACGCCGTATACGCCGTGAAAGCTTAAACCTTGCAGGTAGAGAGCGCGGATGCCGAGATGGAAGCAGATTCCACAAACATGGCATCACAGCTGAGGCAACCAGGGGCCGAAACCCTATTCTAATTATTAAGGCCCCAATTTCAGATTTCAGGGTTTGGGGCTTAGGGTTTAGGGCTCAGGGTTCAGCAACATTCCATGAACTAACTCTCAGAGCCATCAGAGACATTCCGTAATCCTGGGAGTTTGGAGTATGCAAGGGAGCCTCGATCGAAGGCCAGATATAGATCGATCAAATAACATACTATGTATTTCTTTTTATTTTTGGGAGGCTTCCTGATTATGAGTATAGAATCATATACCACAAAGCTACAAAACCCTATTCTAATTATTATGGCGCCTGTAGTCGGCTACCTTGTTGAGGGTTTAGGGTGTAGGGTAGGCCCAGGGTATCGGGCCGTGTTTTCCACCTACAAGGGCACCCTAGGGTCCAGGCATGTAGGGTTCGGGTTTAGGCAGGAGTGAAGGCTAAATAATTACCAAGACTGTTGTTAGGGTTCCTTATTCTAACTATACTATAAAGGAACCCAAAACCCTACTCTAATTGGTAAGGCCCCTACAGTAGGGTTGAAGGCTAAGGTTTTGGATCCACCCCCGTGGGACTCCCCGAATCACTCGAACTCTGGTTCCGAAAAGCCGGTGAGCCTTCTGCGAAAGAATCAAGGCCGGCGCCTGCAAGTAATATAGGGGCCTTAATAGATAGAATAGGGTCTTAGGGCGCATGATACTACATTGTTAATTGTTTAGGCCCCCAAACTAGAGGCTTGTGGAATCCTCAGAACTCTAACGAGATGTCTCGACAAACGTTTTGCAAAGCCCCTCAACAGAAAGACGTCTGTGTAGGGAGGAGCCGAGCACCCAGGGCGTATATTCATTGGAATCCTTTCTTCCCAGCCTCTCTGTTAGATACTCTGATCAACCCCCAACTTAACTCAGGAATGAAATAAACCGCGCCATAAACCCTAAGCCTAAACGCCTAAACCCCTAAACCCACTAACTGCTAACCCCTTCCGCAGGAAGTTTTCGAAAGACAAGGCCTACATGGGTGCTTGTCAAAATTAGGGTCCCTTTTTAGGTGCCCTAATGGGTGCCGTATTATAATAGGGACCCAAAAAGGGACCCTAATGTTGACAACCACCTACATACCGAACCATGGCATCCCGCGAAGATGGTGGGTCTTGACCCCTTATTGTAGGGGTAGAACCGACAAAGATTAGGGGTACCTTAGGGTTCCTTTCAAGGGATACTAGAAGGGTACTATAAGGGTTGCTTTGAAGGGCTCTGTAGGGGTTTAGAGTTCCCGAAAATTGGGGATACCTGATTTTGGGGGCTTTAAATTAAGGATCCTACTACTTAGGGTACTATATTAGAGTCCTCTATTTTCGGAAACTCCCTTATTGTAGGGATTTCACCGACAAAGAACACATCGAAGAACACTTTCTAAAGAACACCTAGAAAGAGGGCACTTCGAAAGCTCATTATCGAAAAAACAAGCTGGAAAGGGCACATCCGCCGAAAGCACGCTGCTGAAAGATACATCGAAAGGTTTTTTGAATCCGGAGCTACAAAGACAACCCTGAAAACTCCCCAAGCAGGAAGAGCTGCTCGCGATTCGGAGCTTTGCGGCCCCTGTTCGAGTTCTTCGCCCGTCAGGGCCGCAGATTACCAGAGTCACGAAGTTCTGGGCGTTGCCCAGAGGTTGCAACGCTCTTACATAGCCTACCTTTGGTTAGTAGGGAATGGAAGAATGGTAATAGTAGTTATAATTGTACCCCATTCCTCCATTCCCTACTAAGCAAAGGTAAGATAGTGCAGAGTGCAGAGTAGGGCCTGAGCCTAGTAGGGTTGAAATGCTAATTAAGACTAAGAGTTACGAGTGCGAGGGTTGTCAGTATCCAGCGTATGGATATGTACTTGAAGGGGCTTTAGGGGACTTAGTAAGTTGGTTATATGTAGGGTTATAATAAGGGTAACTCCATTTAGGGCACTTATAACTCTGCTTAGAGCCTAGTTACCAAGTCCCCTAAAGCCCCTTCATGTAGGATCCTTTGGTTCAGGGTTGAGGGTTTTTGGCTTCAGATGAGAGGTGTTCAGGCTGCAGGACTGCAGGGTTGTATTTGGGCTTCGTAGTTCTTTCAGAAGATCAGATATGGGATCCTGAAATTCACTTCAAGAAGAAGGGCCCTCCTCATGAGAGCCCGACTGAGGGACCTCTTGTTTTAAAGAAGGACCCTCTCAAAAAGCAGGGTTTGGTAGGTTAAGATACGATTGAATGTAAAAAGGCCTGTAAGATTGACGAAATGTCGCCGAAGATGCAACAAGATCAGACAGCTTGAAAAAGCAAGCTTTTTCATTTCAGCGTGACCGCGGAGGGCGGCTGGCCTTGTAAGGACCGAAGCCAGGAACCTGTGGCCGTGAGCACACCCTACTCCTTCTCCCTGGTTCTTAGTAGGGAATGGGTGAATGGATCCTATAGTAGTCCCTATATAATCCCCAATAATAGTTCCCATACTCCATTCCCCCATTCCCTACTAAGAACCTGACAGCCTTCGATGACCTTCGGCAGAGGCGACCGGCTCAGGCATGACCCTTCCTCTGCCGCAGAGCACGAGCACCCAAGGTTCCCAAGTCGACGTGTGAAGGATGCACGCCGGATGTCCCGCATGCGTAAAGGTAGAACAGAACAAACAGGTCCAAAAACCCTAAACCCTGATCCCTTAAAGCTTAATTTCTTAAACCCTGAACCCTAAACCCCTAAACCCAAATCTCTTGAACCATAAAGCCTAAACCTCTAAGCCCGGGTCTCTTAACCCCTAAACCCTAAACCTCATAGTTGGAGGGGCAAGTACTATCCTGTTCGGGTCGAAGCGCCCGACATTAAACGACTTGAAACAGGCACTTAGAATCGTTTGGGTGTGCATCTTCGCAGGAGACTTCACAATAATCTCGGGCTCAGAAGAATGTCTCCCCTCATAGTGCCCGTATTGCTATAGTATACACTATACCCCCCCAGGCCCCATTCTAATGAGCAAGGCCCCTATCACACAGCCGAGTCGTAACCCTTATAGAACCCTTCACACCTATAAAACCCTTCGAAAGGACCCTTTAAAGCAGCCCTGTAAACGGAACCCTGAAACCAACCCTTCAAGATATTCATACTGGTTCTACTGTTACCTACTTGAAGGCCCAGGGGACTTGGTAAGTCGGTCATAAGTAGGGTTATACTTGGGGTAACTCCATTTAGGGTACCTATTACGCTACTTATAACGGGGCTTCGTAAGCAGGCTATACCTTATAACCTACTTACGAAGCCCCCCTGGGCCTCTACGTAACCCTGATCCCCCCTTATAGAACCTTATAGACCCCCTTTAAGGAACTCCTTAAGCAGAACCCTTATGGAATCCTTCTAGAAACCCTTAAAGTCGCCCTTTCAAGGAACCCTAAGCCCCCTGGGCCTCTCCAGAGCCTAGAAAATCCCTTAATTAAGGAAGGCACCTGAAACCATATTCTGGATCCTACTATACTTTAAGGTATATTCTTTAACTCCCTCATAGAACCCTTATAGTTCCCTTTAAGGAGCCCTTTAAGGAGCCCTGTAAGGAGCCCTGTAAGGAGCCCTAAGGGGGTTTAGGAGGCTCTAGGTCTGAGCCCAGGTCTGGGCGCTTCCTTTGCCGATGCCTCGCCGCGCTTCAAGCTCCTCGGCTCCCCCTTAAACCTGAGCCCTAAAACCCTAAAGCCCTAGCCCCTTGTAGTAGGGTTTAGGGTTAGGGTTTAGGGTATAGGGTATATAGGATATAGGGTTTACGGTTTAGGGCTTACCTTAACCGGAATAACCTACCATTTTAAGAACTTCTATAAGGAAATCACAATAAGGAACCCCAAAAAAGGTAGGTTATTCAGGGTTTAAGGAAGCCCTAAAGCCCTAAAAACCTAAACCCCAGCCCCTTATAGAACCCTTGTAGTACCCTTATGGAACCCTAAACCAAAGTTTAGGGCTCTTAGGGTTTAAGGACTTTTAGGGTTCTTGGGGTTTAGGGTTTAGGGTTTAGGGTGTAGGTTTAGGGTTTAGGGACTTTGGGGTTTAGGGATTTAGGGTTTAGGGTAGGCTTCAGGGGATCAGGGCTCGGGGTAGGGCCTAAACCTAAAGCCTGGCCCTAAAACAAAGTTTAGGGCTCTTAGGGTTTAGGGTTTAGGGTGTAGGTTTAGGGTTTAGGCTCCTTGGCTTTGAGGAGGAACCTGTTTTGGGCAGGGTTTGGGGGTTTTAGGGGTGTAGGGTTTGGGGGTTTAGGGGTTTAGGGTTTTAGGGTTTCAGGGTTTTGGGTAAGGGGCTCAAGGACTTGTAAAGGCTCATAGCTCCTCTGTTTTGGGCTTGAAGGGGCTCAAGGATCTACCTTAAGGCTCTAAGGAACCTCCGAAACAGGGCCCGGGGGTTCTCAATGTTCTTTTAATTAGCGGGCCCATGAGCCATAGGATATATAGGGTCATAGCTCCTTGGCTCCGACGGGGCTTCTAGTCGCAATCCAAACTTTGAACTCCTAAACCTTACGCCCTAAAGCCCTAAACCCTAAGTCCTAGACCCCTGAACCCTAAAACCCCTGCATGCACTGCAAGCCCAAAATTACCGCAATCTGCTATAACCTATTGTAATATTCTGTAATACGCCATAATTAATATGCTATAGCACGCTATGGAGCTCTGTAATATACTTAATTAATATACTATAACCGATTAGACTGTACTGTAATATACTTAATACACTATGACCTACTATACTGTACTGTAGTATACTACAACATGTTGTCATCTACTATAATCTACAATTCCTTACTCGTACTATAGTATATTATAGCATATTATAATGTATGAAAATTTAATATACTATAATTTATTACAATATATTATAATATAATATATTACAATATGTTATTATAATGTACTATACTGTACGATACTATGCTATACAATATAATACAAAGGTTCAGCCCGCTGTTGATCTCGGACGCCTCAGCAGTGCCTTTGCCAAACCTGGGGACTTGAGCCACTACGGGCTGGGTTTAGGATTCAGGGGTTTGGGGGTTCAGGGTTTAGGGTTCAGGAGTTTAGGGGTCTAGGGTTTAGGGTTCATGGGTTTAGGAGTTTAGGGGTTTGGGGTTTTGCAGGATCTACTGTAGAGGGATACCATACAGGGTAACTAAACAGGGCCACTACAAAGGGTTACTATAAGGGGTCACTATAGAGTGTTATTTTACAGTAGAGGCTTATTGATAAGTGCTTACTTTGAGGAGTTACGATGAGGGGTCACGATAGCGGTTCTGTTCTTGGAGTCCCAGGAGACTTAGTAAGTCGGTTGTACGGAGGGTTATATCTGGGGTAGCTCTGATTAAGAGACTGTCAACTCTACTTGCAACCTACTTACTCTAAGTAGGGTCTTTCTCTTTGGGGTCTAGGGCTCGGGTTTTGAATTTGGAGGGGTGTAAAATAATAGTTAGAGTGATTTGTAGTTTGTTTTCAACATTTTTGCCATGAGCGGTGTTCGAGATGGTTGGCTTAGACCTTGCTTCCCCGAAAACTTTTACGGGTGTAGTTCAGGGCCAGGGGGACTTGGTATTTTGAGGGCTCAAGGTTGGAGTTCCGGGTCTGATGAACCGAAAAGCCCTGCGTTTCACGGCTGTAGGTTTGCGCTTCACGGCTCGTTAAAAACTAGACCAGTAGGGGCTCGGGCTGTATGGTTGGCACAGGTTTGTGCAGGATTATCAGTCCTTGTTGTGTCAGTATTTGGTTGTAACATTAGTAGGGCATGGATTATGTTGGATTTGGGGGCAGCAGTGCCGTATGTAGGGCCTGGGCAGCCTAAAAGTCATTCCCTGACACCGTCACTTTGGATGGGGTGCGGTACCTTTCTTGGAGCTCTTGGAATGTGGACATGCCTTGCAGGTTTAGCACCCTGAACCCTAGAACCCGGATTGCCAGAGATTCGGCGACTAACTGCACCACGATAGTATGGAGGTGTAAGTGTAATCATCTAGTAACCCTATTCCCAAAGGTCCCTGATTGGAACTATAGTAGTACATACCCCCAAGCCGTATTCCAATCATGCAGGCCCCTACGTCACTTGCATGTAAGTCGGACTTCCCTTGAATCTGTCTTGCTGAGCACATCAATGTCCTTGTTACTGACCAAGCTGGCCCCAAAGTCTTCTGGGCCGTGGCGATAGTCACGATGCGGACCACCAAGACAGAGCAAGACATATCCGGAAAAGGCCGAGGACCGCCAGAAGGCGCGGGTTTGGTAATATAGAGGCCTTAATTAGAACAGGGTTTTGGGGCCCATTATTCTATATTTATTAAGGAACCCCAAAGTAGTATTGGTAATTATTTGGGCAGGTGTCAAAATTAGGGTCCCTTGTTGGGTACCCTAAATAATAGGTGCCGTACTATATTAAGGACCCAAAAAGGGACCATAATTTTGACAACCACTCATTTAGGCCCCTATATTATTCCGAGATCTGGAGAAGGAAGCACCAGGACCGCTACCCGCTGACTAGCGCTCCGCGCTGTGAAGATGACCTTTTTCGGAAAATCAGGGGTACCTTAGAGTTCCTTTAAAGGGTTACTATAAGGGTACTATAAGGGTTCCTTTAAAGGGCTCTATAAGGGTTTAGAGTTAGAGTTTCCGAGAATTAGGGGTACCTTATTTTGGGGTCCTTATGATAAGCATCCTGCTATTTAGGGTGCTACATTAGCTTTGGTCCCCTATTTTCAGAATCGGTTGCAGCCAGCGCTGTGTAGAGACATACGCACAGAGGCACCTGCATCTGCACAGCCGCTGCCCAACCTCCCTTACGGCCCTGAGACAACTAAATGGGTGGTTGTCAAAATTAGGGTCCCTTTTTGGGTCCTTAATATAATACGGCACCTATTATTTAGGGTGCCCCAAAAGGGAGCTTAATTTTGACCACTATCCAACTGCAGGACAAAGGCGGCGAGGAGTGCTGGCAAGCTTCTTCTGGGATTCCGGAGCCAGACATCTATAGTCTCTTTAGGAATTACTTTTTAATCTTTGTTCATATAAACCTCAAGAGAATATTTAAAACTACTATGTGTATTATAGTTACTAAGGGGGGGGTATCCTAGTAGTAGAGTAGGCAACCTTTAACCTTTTGGGGTAATATAATCCCTATATAACCCTTATATTACGAAAAAGGTTAACCGTTGGTTCCCCATGATACCCGACAAGTAGGGTATAGACATTGGGGCAAGTGCCTTTTTTCACGAGTTTGGGCTCTGCGGTGTCGGCGTCGGCCTCGGACTGGCAAGCCGGATCTGAAGAGCAGAGAGGCGCCTTCCTCCAGACTCCAAAGGCTACTTGAAGGGGCTTTAGGGGACTTAGTAAGGTTCCTAAAAGGCTCCTTAAAGGGGTCTATAGGGTTCCTGAAAGGGATCTATAGGGTTTAGGGTTTAGGGTCTACTTGAAGGGGCTTTAGGGGACAGTAAGTTGGTTATAAGTAGGGTTATAATTAGGGTAACTGCATTTAGGGCGCTTATAACTCTACTTAAAACCTACTTACTAAGTCCCCTAAAGCCCCTTCAAGTAGACTGGGTTCTTATCTGAGTCCATCGGCTACCTGTCTCTCCTGGCCTTCGCTCTCTCGCACGCGGGATCTTTCGTCTTGTAGCGGAAAAAGGAGTATTAAACAAAAAGATTGGGTTCTTATTATGCGATTTAATTTAAGTTGCCCTTCTAGGGATCTGTTGCATATAATATGCTTTCTGTATTATGGTAGCTTAAACTAGATCCTTGAACCAGAACCCAGTAGAAGTCCGACACCTTGGGCCGGAGATGTGAGAACCACAAAACCGAAGCAAAAGCATCAAAGACAAAAGTTGAAAGCGAAGGTGGAGGCATGTATTTGAAAGCCAATGTGTGCGTTGCTAAGGGGAGGGCCCTGGAAGTGGAGCTGGCAGTAGGGCAACCTGTCTTGGTGGCTCGCTCTCACAGGCTGCGAAACCCTGTGCAGCAAGATCTGCCTGTAGCGCTCCCTCGGGAATTCATAAAACCAGAAGCTGCACGGAAACTCTGAACCCGCAGCCCTCAACCCGGCCTCAGCCCTAAACCTCAAACCATGAACCCTAAACCCTAAATCCTGAACGCTTAAGCCAGACACCTTAAATCTTTGGTTCCGAGGTGCTGCCGGTCCTCCAGGGCGCCGTGATGAGGCGGCTTAGGATTCGACATTATGCTAGGGGCCGAAATAATTACCAACGCTGTTGTGCGGGTTCCTTAATATAATTATAGTTTACCAGGCCCCAAAACCCTATTTCAATTATGAAGGCCCCTACATTACGTAGAGCTCTCCGAGAGCCCCAAAACCTACACCCTAAATGGGCGCTGCACCCCAAAGCCATTACTACTGTAGGGGGCCTAAATAACTACCCATACTATGTTGGGGTTCCTTATTATTGTACTTAAAAATTATAGTATAGTATGACCCAAAAACCCTATCCTCACTATTAAGGCCCCTACATTACACCCCAAAGCCAGTAAATCAAGCCCTTGAAGCTCGAAGCTCTAGTGCACAACCCAAGTGTACTGCCATTATGGAACTAGGTCCCAAAAGACCATTCCCATTCTGGTTTTGGGGACCTAATTCCATGATGGTAGTATATATGGAGCCTCTTTGAAGCTCTAAGCTCTCCACCTAAACGCTAACAGTAAGCACCCCATAACCCGATACACTCTGGAACCTAAAACCCTAACCCCCCGAAAGCTTCCGGCCCTGTGCCCAAAGGAGTGCCTGGATACTAGAATCAAAAACTCTGATAAAACTAGTATCGTGTGTATATACTCCCATAAGCAAAAACTAATACAAGCTTCTCAGACCGCCACATGGGAGTTTCCGAAAATTAGGGGTACCTGATTTGGGGGTCCTTATAATAAGGATCCTACTATTTAGGGTACTATATTAGGGTCCCCTATTTTCGGAAACTCCCACATTAAACTTTAAATCCTACAGCCGACACCCCAACCCGGAACCTTTTGGGTTGCGGCTTGCAGTTTGGGCAGCTTCGGGGTGAGCTGCACGGGCTTTAGGGCCTGAGGTTTTGGGGTTTGGGCTTTATGGTTTCATGATCTTGGGTCCATGCAGTTTAGGGTTTAGGGTTTGGGGTTTGGGCTTTATGGTTTCATGATGTTTGCGCAGTACAACCTGGATTGGGAAATCCATAAGCCCTTCAAGCACGAAGCTCACCCAGACAGAGGAACTGGGAATTTAGCAGTTTAGGGTTAATGGTTTAGGTACCCTCATGGAGGTTTCTGTTTCTACAGGGTTTTATGGGGTGTTGATCGGGATTTCAGATCAAGGCATCTTGCAAGTAGCTTACAAGCAAGATTGTAATCAGAAGTCGCAATCAAAGGTACCTACAAGCCCATTTGGTAAGTCATTCCCCTGAACTGCCCCAAAATTTTCGCGAAGTTCCCCTGATCCGGAAGCCTCCTCAGCCGTTTTAGTGTCCTTTCGGGTTGCAGTAGAAGCCCAAAAGTTGGAAACCCAATTGCCTCAATCCTTAAGATTAATTTATAGGGAATCCCAGCACTATTTGGCCTTAATCCAGTTTCCAACTTTATGGGTTTACTATATGGGAGTTTCCGAAAAATAGGGGACCCGAATATAGTACCCTAAATAGTAGGATCCTTATTATAAGGACCCCGAATTAAGGTACCCCCTATTTTCGGAAACTCTAAACCCTAAACCCTAAATAAATCCCTTATAGATCCCTTCAAGGAACCCTTAAAGGATCCCCACTATATACCACAACTTACCAGTCGCCTCTGATGAGACGACGCAAGCTCCTTCGACTAGCAGCTGGCTGTCTGACCTGGGCCCGCGCCCTGGTGTTTTCGCTACTTCCCCGAGCGAGGATGACGTGTCGCACTTGCGTGTAGTGCCTTCCGGGCGGCTCATGATCGTGGATGCCTCGGACCTTGACGAGCATGCTGCCCCGACCGGCGGTTCGGCTACCCTTCCGACTTCTCTTCCGGTGGTGGATGGTTCTTACAACCTGGAGGATTGCTTGAACCATTTGGCTGTCATCGCGGCCGGCTCGGCGGATGTCGGTCAGGTTGACCAGCCTTTGGAAGGCGGCGCAATACCCCGAAGTCGAACTCCATGAGGGGTTGGACTGAGAGGCCTGCGTGTACTTGAAGGGGCAGGGGACTTAGTAAGTAGGCTCTAAGTAGACTTATAAGTGCCCTAAATGGAGTTACCCTAATTATAACCTACTTACAACCAACTTACTAAGTCCCCGCCCCTTCAAGTATGCTCATTGCTGACCTCATGTCCTGTAGGATACTTGTTATACTTGGGGGCACACGGGACTTAGTGAGTGGGCTTTACGTAGGGTTATAGCTGGGGTAACTCCATTTAGTGTACTTACAACTCTACTTATAACCTACTTACAAAGTCTCCTGCGCCTCTAAGTAAGGGTTTCCACAGTATTAAAGGGACGCTCGGGAACCTAGCAAAGCTCAATGAGAGCTGCACAAAAGGCGCAGTGTGCCAATGGAGAGTGTGCATAAACCGGTTGCGCCTGTGAGCGTGCAGTTGGGGTATTCGGTTTAGGCACCTTGGCCCTTGAAAGACTCGGAGAACCTTGTTACCCTTGCAGCACCTTCATGGCACCCGCATAGCACCGGTATGAGCCCTCAGAAACCCTCCGAAGCCCTAAACTCTGAATCCTTCATAGTGAAACCCTGAAGGCACTACATGCAGCAGCTTCTGCAGCAGTTGGCTTCAGCCTGAGACCATCGGCTTACTCCGCGGGGATTGCCATAAGTCTATTAGGTTGCTCTTTGGGGTTTCTGCAGGGTTCGGCGGCTAGGAGACTCCAAATCAGGGACTTCGTAAGTTTGGGTTTCGACTTCAGGGACTCCTGGAATCAGAATCCCAGTACTTGGGCTCCATGTTGGGATCTGTTCCCTAAGTGCCCTTCCTTTCAGGGTCCTATTCTTTGGAGTCCATATCGGGGTCCTCTACTTATAGGGACCTTTAGGGGGGTAGGGGGGAGGGGGGTAGGGTACTTCCTTAAATAGGCCTTATTAGGTCCTTATTAGGTCCTTATGGGCATTAAGGCCCCCTACCCCCCCTCCCCCTACCCCCTAAGGGTCCCTATGATCTACTTAGTGTCTGTTCAGTGAAGGCTTAGCCCTCCCTCATCCTGGCCTTTCTCTGGCGGAGAAGCGCCTCTCAATCCCAGGCTTCTTATGCCTGAAACTCTATGACATTGAAGCCAGCATCCCAAACCCCGCACCCAGAAATCTGGTAAGCACTGAAAGCAAAAGGGCACAAAGCTAAAAGATATAAATAGGACCAATAATCGGATGATACATGCGAGATTTCCATCTTTTCTAAGTCTTGGGTTGCAGGATACGGGTGTTCTGACTATCTCAAACCCAAGTCCCTGAAACCCCAAGCCTTTAAACCCTAGTAGTAGAGTAGGTAACCTTTTACCTTTTTGGGGTAATATAATCCCTATATAATCCTTATATTATGAAAAAGGTTAACCTTTGGTTCCCCATGATACCCGCCAAGTAGGAAACCCAAAGCCCGAACATAAACCCTGCACCTCAGAAGTCTCTCAGAGGGCCCTCACAGGGGCCCTTATGGGAATCCCGACAAGGAAACTTTGTCATAGTTGGGTAACATTTTACATTTTTATGGGTACTTAAAGCCAATAAGGAAAATTATATTTTTAATCCTTTCCCAACCATGAACTAGGAAATTCTAAACATAGTGGCAGGCCCGAAACCTCTGAACTTTCAAGCATAAGACCCTTGCGGACCCAGTTGGACTTCAAGGCAGAATCCGAAACCTCAAGCACCCGGACAGGAACCCCAAAGAGGAGCCCTCATCTTCATAAAATTCTCATGGAACTCTGAATATACTATACCCAGAAGCCCGTAGATTGCTCATAAAACAACCTGTAATTTACTAAATCTCATAAGTCTCTCAAAGAACCCTTGATGCAGCCCGGACCGTGAAAGGGACGCCTTATAAGCCTTATAAGGGAACCCATATGGGAGTTTCCGAAAATAGGGAACCCTAATATAGTACCCTAACTGGTTAGGATCCTTGTGATAAGGACCCCGAAAATAAGGTACCCCTAATTTGCGGAAAACTCCCATATAAAGGAGCTATCCAAAGGAGCCGCAAGCTTGAGACGCACTCTGACTGATGCTTGCATCACAGCCACTTTCGCTCCCCAGAGAGCCCAATACCCCTTAATTAAGGAATATGGCTTAAATTATATAGGGCCTCATATTATGATTTATGCTTTATTCCTTAATTAAGGGGATTAAGGGCTCTCTGGGTCAGTCGGCCTCTAAAAGGCCCATAGACTTTAACGTGTGGCACGGGCAATCCACGCTGGCCGCCTGGTCAGTCGTGGAGGGCTTAATTTAGCTGCGTTAAGCAGCTTAGGATGCTCCTCTCTGCTCCGTGCAAGACGCATGAGAAGCCGCCTGTCTGAGCGACCAGGGTTTCTGGCTGACTCGCGCAGCTCAGCCCAAGAAATTGCACATGACTGTGGTGTGCAAGGCGACCCACTGGTGCCCTGATGTCGCAAGTGACATGACAGCATTCAAAAGCACTACGTGGGGATCTGGGTCGAGCGAATCAGCGATCTCCTGACCACTCGCAGGGACCCTTAGAGGAAGCCTTAGAGCAACCCTTGAAGGGACCTCTGTAAAGGAACCCCTAACTTATTCAGGAGCCCTTAAAGAAAGCCCCACACAGGAGCCCTCAAGGAGATGCTAGAAGGAATCCTATAAAGACAGACAAAACCGCTTAAAAACCATAAATTCCTATAAGAAACCCTTGCATTGGTCCCTAAACCCCTAAACCCCTCTAAACCTCTTAAACGCCTTAAACCCTAAACCCTACTAAACCCTACTAAACCCCTAAACCCCTGAAACCCCTAAACCCTAAAACCCGAAAAAGCAAAACACCTAGACCCTGAACCCTAAAAATCCTATAGATCCCTAGAATCCCTAAACCCTTTTTGGGTTTCCGCCGAGGGCGCGGTGGTCGGATCCCTGCAGCTCCTCGGCGATCCGGCGAATCTGTCGGGGCCTTTGGGATCTTACGGTTTAGGGGTTAGGACTTTAGGGATTAGGGGTCAGGAGTTTGGGGGTTTAGGGCTGCAGGTCTTAGGGGTTAAGGGACTAGGGGTTTGTTAGTAAGGTTCAAATGGTGTGGGAGGGGAGTAGGCTTAGGGCTTTATGGCTTAAGGGGTTTTGGTGGGGTTTAGCAGGGTTTAGGGCTTTAGTAGGGTTTAGGGGTTAGGGGTTTAGGCTTTAGGGGCTTTGGGTTTAGGGTTAGGTACCTCTACACTCTGAACCCTTAACGAACCTAGGGGGCTTAGGTTCGTTGTAGGGTCTAGGTCTACTTGGAGGCGCAGGGGACTTAGTAAGTCGTTTAGAAGTAGGGTTATCATTGGGGTAACTCCATTTAGGGTACTTATAACTCTACTTAGAACCTACTTACGAAGTCCCCTGCCCTTCCAAGTAGGGTGCATTTTATACCGTAGCCCAGAGAGCCCAATACCCCTTAATTAAGGAATATGGCTTAAACTATATAGGGCCTCATATTATGATTTAAGCTATATCCCCAAGGGTCCAAGTACCCAATAATCATATACTCTTCAAAATCCTAACCTACGTAACTACTATCCTAAAACCGAGTACCTAATTATTGGGTCCTTTGGACCCTTGGGGTATTCCTTAATTACCCTAAGGGTCCAGGTATCTCTTTAGGAGGGTCCGGAATGTCCTAGGGAGAGTCCTTGGGTCTCTTTGGGGTCTCAGAAACCCTCAATTTTGAGGTTCCCCAATTTGTTAGGACCNGGTCCAGGTATCTCTTTAGGAGGGTCCGGAATGTCCTAGGGAGAGTCCTTGGGTCTCTTTGGGGTCTCAGAAACCCTCAATTTTGAGGTTCCCCAATTTGTTAGGACCCTTAGGGTAAGGAGTATTGGGCTCCCTGGGAGTTTAGTTTGCTTGAATCGCCCCGGTAGTAGCCTCAAACCTTGGGTTGGGGGTTTGCGGCCATTGTTTTGAGGGTCTAATCAAAGGATCCATGTACCGAAATAGTATATGCTTAAGCCTTAAAGTAGTCTCTATACAGTAGAAGCCCAAAAGTTGGAAACCTCAGAGCCTCAATCCTTAAGAGTAATGTATAGGGAATCCCAGCACTATTTGGCTTTAATCCGGTTTCCAACTTATGGCGCGTTTCGAGGTTGAGGGTTTGGGATCAGAGTGTCGAGTTTGGCGTTTCGGGTGGTGGCGGTTGAGATTTAGGTTTTGGGGCCCACGGTGTAGGGGCGTTTAGGATTTGGGAGATTAGAGTGCCGGGTTTCGAGTTTAGGGTGTGGCGGTTCAGATATAACTCTTGGGGTCCAGGGTGTAGGGCCGTAGGGTTTTAAGTTCAGAGGTTGAAAGATTTAGCCGACAGGGCTGACCCTCGTGATGTGAAGGCAGTATGTTTTGTAAAACTTTGAGCTATCAGCGGCGCAGGGGGCAGGCCGAAAAAAGAAATCAAACCCCTAAGCATTAACCCTAAACCCTAAACCCTAGATTGAACAAGTCGGTGCGTTTTTGCTTGTAAACTGTCTCTTCCTGGACAGACGCCAGTGAAGCGCGGTTATTGTAGAAGCCTAAATAATTGCGAATACTATTTTAAGGGTTCGTCAATATAGTTATAGTATAGAATGCTCCCTAAAGCCTTATTCGAATTATTAAGGCCCCTACATCAGTCTTCTGTGGCAGACTCTGCTGTGAATATCATCACACAGGCAAGTTCTTATCGACTCAGGGGCTCGGCCTTTTCATTTAGCCTAGTACCCAGACCACCGGGAGGATCTAGAAAGTAGATCCCTTAATGGGGGTTCCTATGAAGTACCCTTAGTACTATAGGGCCCAGCGATTCAAGCCGACTGGCAACGGGGATGGACAGCCCTCATGGGCAGCTTCGCCGTGTGGCAGTGGGAGTCGTCATCTTGTACAGGTCTACATTAGCGATGCTCCCTTCCCTTCGAGTCTGTTCCTGGATATGCTGCAATGTTCCCCAAAGCCGAACCAGATTCCGGAGCCCCCCTAAGTTAGATGTAGGGCTCAGGTTTGGCCATGGTAGCGATAGCAGAATAGTCCGGCTGCAGGACCCGGATGAGAACATAAAGTAAAGCAGAACCAAGACGGGCCAAGGAGACCACTAATTAATAATTACACCCCCTTCCTTGAAGGTGGGGTTAGGAACCAGAGGCCTACATGACAGTCAAAGGCAATAAGATCACGAAGAGACTAGCCAGGGCAGGTTGATGTCATACCCATGTGCCCTAGATTGGCATCGTCAAGATTAGCAGCACCAGCGAAGCCTGCAGCAGCGCAGCCTAAGGCAGCAGCTCAGCCAAACCTGGCTTTCATCGAGAACGAGCTGAAGATGGCTCTGATCAGGGAAGCTCCGGATTTGGCACATTGCCTGGAGAAGCTGCAGATGCCGACGACATACTGGGCCGACATGTACGCTCTGCTGAAACACTTCGAACAGGGAGCAGCAGGTGCGCACAGCTTCGTTCTCAGGCTGACCCGACTCTCGACTGCACTCAAATCCACAATCCATGAGTGTTTTATGACATGTGAATTCTAGGTACTAAGTCTCCTGAGCCTTCGAGCACTGCCCACTTGAGCGTATCGGGTGTGCGCAACACTGCCACGTCCTTACAATGCTAAAACCCAAACTCCTATGTGCCTGAACCATAAGGGCTTAAGCCTTTAAAGTAGATTCCCGAATCCCCCTCCGATCCTCATACCAAGTCCCTTCAAGCAAGGGGGCTCTAGAAATCAGGGCTTGTATCAAACCTTCAATGATCCAAGACAGTCGTTCAGGCTGGATGAGATCGGCAGCGGCGTGATGTCCTTCTTCAGCAAGACGAAGGAAGAGGCATCAAAGCTCTTGGCGCTTTCGCGTTTGCAGTAAGGCTTAGCTTAGACCTCTGATAAGAAAGAGCCTTCCGGCAATCGTCTCAACTTAAGATGTCTTTCCCGTCTGTAAGTGGTCATAGAGAGGACGATCCCGATTGGGGTACTCGGAAGCCAACTGTAAGTTACGGAAAGGGGTCTTTCTATTGAAGGGCTAGGGTTCTGCGGCCTGTCTTTTGCCATTGAAGTCGACGATTTTTTGCTGTTTGGGTAGGTCTCCTTTTGGGGAAGCCTGAAGTCTACTCTTGGTATGCGTCCATACTATGCAGGAAACACGCATGCATCCAAGCAGAACTCCTTTCCCGACCCACGGAGCCCATTCCCACAACTTCGGGGTACTTAGAAATCATGTTTAATCCTTTGTGATTATAAATTTTGATAGGGGTCTAAGTTCCGTATAGACAAAGCACTTGTCAATTACAACCCTTACCTGGGCCCTGAAGAACCTACGTAGACCCGAATACAGGGCCTGAGTACTTATTGTTGCTGTTCCTCAGGGTTCCTTAGTGCCGTAGTATGTACCCCGAAACCATACCTCTTTCACGGCCTTTTTTCTAAGACCAACGCCCCGCTCTACCCCTTAAGACCCCTGTACTAAGCCCTTATAGTACCCTAGAGAAGTCTATCCCTAAACCCCTTAAACCCCAAACCCTTAAACCCCTAAACCCTAAACCCCTATAAACCCTAAACCCCTATAAACCCCTTAACCCCTTAAACCCCTAAACCCTAAGCCCTAAACTTACAAAGCCCGAGACTTCTCCACTTCGCGCTTTCTTTCGGAGGTGCTTGGTGGGGAATGGGGGAATGGATCGGTTTAGGGTTTAGGGTTTATCCCTATAGTAGTCCCTATAGAATCTCCAATAAAAGTCCCCATAACCCATTCCCCCATTCCCTACTAAGAACCAAACAGCCTACTCAGAACCGTAAACCCCTATAGTAAACGCTTGTTGAACCCGCAAAGGAACCCGTAAAGGAACCCCATTCCCTACTAAGCACCAGAGAGTCTTTCGGAGGTGCTTGGGCAAAGAGCCGGTCTTGGAAGCAGCATCCTCAGTTAATATGGGGCCCAAAAAAATTAGAATAGGGTTCCTTTAAAGGGATCCTTAAAGGCGTCTATAAGGGCTACTATCAGCATCCTCAGTTGAAGACTTAAGCGAGTTTAGGGTTGTAGGGGTTTAGGGTTTAGGGGTTTAGGGGTTTAGGGTTTAGGGGTTTAGGGTTTAGGGTTTCGGGGTTTAGGGGTTTAGGGTTTGGGGGTTTAGGGTTTAGCGGCTTAGGGTTTACCTGGACCCCGAATAACCTACCCGGCTCCCTAATATGATTCTTTATAGAAGTCCTTAAGAAGGTAGGTTATTTGGGGTTCAGGTAGGGTTTAGAGTTTAGGTGTTCAGCGTCAGTTGACGAGTTAATTCGTATTGTCATTGTGGTTCTTATTCTTGTTACTATTACTATTGATATTATTGCTATTATTAGTAGTGTTGTTATTGGCTCCGACATGACGGAAACGCGCTCCTGTCGGACTCCACTTGCAGAAGGGTTCTTCAAAAGAACCCAAGGCAGTGGAACACCTGGGGCATGCCCAGCATGGCTAGCGGCTTCGCGATAGTTTGTCCGGGGGCAACGCTGACCTCCGCCTATCGCTTGGGAGGCACACTCCAGTCTCCATCGGTGCTGGCGGCGCTGCTTGCCGCGGGAGCTGGCTCCCTTTTGGGAGTTTCCGAATATAGGGGACCCTAATATAGTACCCTAAATAGTAGGATCCTTGTTATAAGGACCCCAAAATAAGGTACCCCTAATTTTCGGAAACTCCCTTTTGCCACAGTCCGAGTACATTTCGCTTTTGGGAAGGCTCTCGGAGCCACTGGCAAAGTTCATTCGTGAACACATCGACCTGCCCATCAGGGTGGGGTTGCTCCCCTGCCAGCGAAGTGTGCCGCCGATTGAATCGACTTTTTATAGCGTCTCCTAGACTCGAAGTGCCTTTCGCATCAGTGCCGTCGGTGTTTCGCGCATGTGCAATTCCTCGTTATTCAGAGTTCCGGAAACCTCGGTATTTGCAGCATCGTCTTGCCTTCGGGTGGTGAACACATCGTAGTTTGCGGTGTTTCCTCGGTATTGTTCTTGTGAGCGTTAGAATTCGTATTAGGGTCAGAGTTAAAGTATTAGTATTAGTATCAGCAGTATTATTGCTATTGTAGGGTATTCATTTGGTGCTTCTTATACAGGTTATGTGTTCAGGGTTTCTGCAAAGGTTCTTGTTGCATTTAGAGTGTTTCTGTAGAGGTTCCTCTTCAACGGATTCGACAGAGATTCTTTTGAAGGGTTTTGATATGAGTTTTTCATAAGGCTTCCGGTTTTTTGATGAGAGTTTACCTCAGATTTCTTTTTAGGTGTGGACAATACCTTTTTTGTCAATGTTTGCAACATCCTCGTAATGTATGGCTACCAAGGGTTACTTACGGTTGGCTCGGGAGGAACTGTGACTAAGCTTAGTTCTGTATCCATTGTTTTTTGGTTTTCAGATCCGTCTGTTGTTTTAGTTTATTCGGGTTTCTATCAGATAGTGTTTCGGGCAACATGTCAGTCTCAGAAAAAGGGTATCATCGTAAGGCTGCAAACCTTTGCAAAACTGGTGCAGTAATCCTGTAAACGCAATGAGCAAAATGCGAGAATCACGATCCTAGGCTAGCTTCAAAATCAAAAAGATGTGTTACCCTTTCCCCTATGCTTCCAGGGACCTTAATCTTGGGTCCTCAAAGGGGTCTACTTGAAGTGGCAGGGGACTTAGTAAGTTGGTTGTAAGTAGGGTTATAATTAGGGCACTTAGAACTCTACTTATAACCTACTTACTAAGTCCCCTGCCCCTTCAAGTAGACCCTAAACCCTAAACCCTATAGATCCTTTTAAGGAGCCTTTTAGGAACCTTACTAAGTCCCCTGCCCCTTCAAGTAGGGCCCTGAATATAAGGTCCTTGGAAGCATAGGTTTTCAGCACAAGCATCCTCACCCAATTGAGGTGGCGTCTCAGACCTCGCCGAGGGAATCTTCGGAGGCTTCCTTCGGGGTTTGGGGTTTAGGGCTTTAGGGTATAGGGGTTTAGGGGTTTAGGGTTTAGGGGTCTAGGGGTTTAGGGTTTAGGGGTTTAGAGTTTATAGGGGTTTAGGGGTTTAGGGTTTAGGGGTTTAGGGGTTTAGGGTTTAGGGGTTTAGGGGTTTAGGGTTTAGGGGTTTAGGGTTTATAGGGGTTTAGGGTTTGGGGGTTTAGGGTTTGGGGGTTTAGGGTTTATAGGGGTTTAGGGTTTGGGGGTTTAGGGTTTGGGGGTTTGGGGTTTAGGGGTTTAGGGTTTGGGGGTTTAGGGTTTAGGGTTTAGGCATCATTGAGGGTTTATTGCTTCGGGGTGCGTTTCGGAGGCATCTCATTGAGGGTTTATAGGAAACCCCACAAACTTGGTACACCGGATTCAGGACAATTAGTGCTGGGATTCCCTAGACATGACTCTTAAGGATTTAGGCTATTGCGTTTCCAACTTTGGGGCTTCAACTGTAGGGGTTCAGGGTTTAAAGGGCCTCCAGGGTTTTTTGGCTTAGTAGTCGCGTAGATCGCCTTTAACCTCGGGCGGCACTACAATCCCTATATAAACCCAAAGGTTAGCCTTTCGTTACCTTAACTTAGGATACTGCACAAGGAAGTTGAAAGGATACTTCAAAAGGGTCGGATTCTCTAGGTTGAATGGATTTGGGAGTTGCTGGAAGCAAAGCCTAGTAATGTGCAGTATAGCATGATAAATACCTGGAACCCAAAATAGCCTTTTATAGGTTTTGGGCCATTATTTTACCTACTTTTGGGGGTCTGGGTCCCTAAACCCTAGACCCTAAACCCTAAAAGCCAAACCCTAACCCTTAACCCTAAACCTACTTTTGGGGTTCTAGGTACTGGGAAACCTGTTCCTGTCCCGTCGTAGTGGCGTTCGAGCACTCCACAGTTGCTGAGCATGTACGTCCATTTCTTCCTGCCCGCTGCCTGAGTCCGAGTGCCACGGGGCCCATATTATAGTATATTATATTTTATTATATTATATCATATTATATTTTATTTTTTGTTATATTATATCATATTATATTATATTATAAGCCCACCACCTATTGGCTCGGGAGGAGAAGGTCAATCATGATAGGGATCCGTCCAAAGTTCAAGCGAGAGACACTCTCAAGGGTGTTATATGGGGGTTTCCGAAAGTAGGGGACCCTAACAAAGAACCCCAAATACTAGGATCCTTCTTATGAGGACCCAAAATACGGTACCACTAATTTTCGGAAACTCCCATATACACCTTAAATTAGGAAAAAGCGTTGATCCCTGAAGGGACCCCGAGTACTCAGCATGATTTAGCCATACAGCTAAACCCGGGGTAGTGGGATTTCTCATCCTCTCATGTAAGGAGCGCAGACGCCCTGATTCCTTGAACCTTCAAGTTTCAACAGCACTGAGGGTTTAAGATTTTGTGCACACTGAGCCTTACGGTTCCAGTCCACATGCCTTCAGGGACGCGTGTTTCCCACTCGGTAGTCCCGCCGGTGGGCCCTAAACCTTAGGGTAATCTAAGCCTGAAACCCCTGAGCCCTAAACCCTTATAATGAAACTTCAACCCCTAAACCCTAAACCCTACTTAGTATCGGGAATTAATACACTTTACACTAACCCCTGAGCCCCTAAACCCGGAACTACCAACCAAACCCTCCACACCCGAAACCAACTGCAGCCATTGAAGGCACCTTGGGGTCCTTCGCGAAAGTCTCGGGATCCCTCAAGGACCGAGAAAGTCTAAAAAAGGTGCCTAAATAGTTACCAATACTATTTTGCGAGTTCCTTATTTGTCCAACTATCAAGGCCCCTGTAATAGGTATCGATTTGGGATCATTTTAGGTTTAGGGTTTAGGAATCTAAAGGTTTTTATTGGTGCATGAAGTGAGAGTTCTCGGATCCGTAGTATAACTGAGACTACGGCTGCTGGAGCTATAGATGGTGATCATGTTCGGAATGAAGCGATGTAATTAGTTTCTGTGCCAAAACGATAACACGTGTTATAGCTATTTTGGGGACAGCTGTTCGCTACAAGTACCATGTGTGTGACACGGGCTTGCAGACACCGAAAGGTTTCTCTCGAGCCCTTACTTTGTCAAATTTGGGTAATACTTTACCTTGTTATAGAACCATAAACTCAAGGAACAGAAACTGAAGTTTGTAATACTATCCCAACCATGAACTAGATTATACTAGATCTTCTCGCGAAACATCTCAAACGGGTATCCTTTTCCAAGATTTTTTAGCCTGCCAGCCGACCTGGAACTCCCGGATCCCTGAACTGAGAAGCACCACGTTAAACCCCGAAAACTCCCTGCAAACCCAAACACAGTGAAGGAATAGCCCCAAAGCCCTAAAGCCCTGAAATTCCCAGAGCCCCTCGAGCCGGCAGGAACTTTTAATTTTTGTACTTGGACCCTTAGGGTATTACACCATGTGAGCCTAAACCCCAAACTCCCAGGACACGGTGGGCAGCTCGCTCGGGCAGCCCATGGGCAGTCGGCCGCTCAAAGCGGGTAGTCTTTAGCCTTCAGGGTTTAGGTTTTAGGGTTTAGGGCTTTAGGGTTTAGGGCTTTAGGGTTCAGGGTTTTAGGGTTTAGGGCTTTAGGGTTTTAGGGTTTTAAGGTTTTAGGGTTTAGGGTTTTAGGGTTTTAGGGTTCAGGGTTTTTTCTGTGGGATTTGGGGCTTTTATAGGTGATTGATAGACGTTTTCGTGTGTCTCTTTCAGGGTCTATGGTACTTGAGACGGGTTTGGCGTGTGGTCGTGGCCTTGGGGCTTGTGGGCGTTCGTGTGGGTTTCGGCTTCGAGAGTTCGGAATTCTCGGGGTGCAGAAAGCCCTAAGGGATCTGTAGGGTATACTGACTTTACAAATCCCTAGATAATCATCAAAAACAGTCTGACGAATCTGCATCTCGTTGCCCTGGCCGCCTTTTGGCACATCTGGAAAACACAGGTGCGCACAGGCCAACAGTTCACCAGCGGGCCTTGTCCCCAAGACCTTCTTGGGCAGTATCACGCTTAGCGTGGATCTCAGCAAAGCTTTCGATTCCATCAGTCGGGAGCATCTTCGGTCCTCACTCGAATGGGCTGGCATTCCCACCCGTGTCATTGGTACAAACGACCGATAGACAAATGAGGTGGCTGATTTCGGGGGGTTCATAGATAGTCAAAGCATCCCCTTATAGCCCCAATATACTTGCACTGTAAGAATATTGAATAGACCCCAAAACCCCAGTCTAAAAACCCTAAACCCTAAACCCTATCACAAGAAAGCCAAAGGGCTTAGGGGGTTAGCATTGTTGAGGGGCCTAGACTGCTAAACGACTGTTCTTCGGTGCTCTTCTCTTCAAGGTCACATAGAAGAGAATTATAAAGGCAACCATAAGACCTAGATTACAAGACCGCCTTTAGAGGGCCCTATCAAACCGAGATTTTCAACGACGTATATGTTTGAAATCACATTGACAATTTATTTCAGGTTCAGGCAGGATTTAGGATGGTTTGGGGTTTAGGGTAGTTAACGGCGTTTTGGGTCGTGCAGGAGCGTGGCCATCAGCAGTAAGACCGTCTACGCCGGCACCCAAAGAACGCTAAACCCCGACACCCCAAACCCTAACCCCCCTAAACCCTAAACTGCAAACTATCGGCCCGTTAGCACTTTAAAAACCAGAACAAGCAGATCTCAGTCGCTTTACACACGATAAACCCTAGTCGCGCTTACCATTTACCATGGGTTTAGGGTTTAGGAGATTGAACCAAGGAACATCACACAAGCACAATGGTACGACGGTATTATTATGGTACCCTTATAATAGATCCCTTATGGTAGCCCTTATAGACCCCTTTTTGAAGGAACCCTAGAAACCCTAGGTAATTCTTAAGGCCCCTGTAGTCGTCAGCTTTAGGCATGTTACAAAAAAAGCTGCAGAGTTTCCAGAGACTCCACAGGCGATCGGAAGGCACTGAACTTGACGGAAGGTGCGCAGAGGGCTCCATGTGCTGTGCTTCTTGGCTTTAGGGTATAGGGTTTAGGGTTTAGGGGTTCGCTTCCTGGCTAGTCCTCACATAGAATGTGCTCGGAGTAAGGGGGGGGTTCCAACAACATCCATGAACAAGCAGGGTACTTGCCTCTCGGTCCACCTGCACAGGTTCCAATCCTATGTGAGATCTAAACTAAAACCCAAAACCTAGTTATTCCGCTTCTTCTTATGATTGTCGTTGTTATTGGTTCAGACGCCCTAAACCCAAAACCCTGCTAATTTGTTGTTGTGATTGAACCCTAGCCTTCGGAACCCCCCAAACCCTAAGGACCAAATGACCCGTAAAAGCAGGGACCACATACCCTTATACATTGAATCCCCATATGGTATATGAACCTTTCACCCCTTTAGGGTTCATTTCGTATTTAAGGAACCCTAAACCCTGCTTTTTTAGGTTTCCTTCTTGTGGTTTCTGTGTACAGTTCCATAAAAAGGTAGGTCCTTTGGGCCACAGGCAAGCCTTAAACCCAAAACCCCTAAACCCCAAACCTTAAACCCCTAAACCCTAAGGCCACAGGTAAGCCCTAAACCAAAAACCTCTGAACCCAAAACCTTAAACCCCTAGAAACCCTAAACCAAAGCCCGAAACCCATAAACCCTAAACCCACAGGTAAGCCCTAAACCCAAAACTCCGAAACCCCTAAACCCTAAACCCAAAGGTAAGCCCTAAACCCTAACTCCTGCAGAGCCCCTAACCCCAAACTCTGAAACCCCAAAACCCCTACACCCCCAAACCCCAAACGCCTACGATCCCTTAAAGAAGCCCGTAGACAGGAGTCCTTTAAAGGAGCACACCCCCTTAAGCTTTAAAGGGTCCCCTTTTTTCGGAGCCCTAAACCCTAAACCCTAAACCCCCTTAAGCTTTAAAGGGTCCCCTTAATTTAAAGGAGCCCCAAACCCTAAACCCCCTTAACCTTTAGAGGGTCCCCTTTTTTTCGGAGCCCTAAACCGGCGGGAGGCCTTGATCTCGGCTACGCCAGCATCGCTACGGGCATCTCAGAGGGCATCTCCGCAGTGGTCAAGGTGCGCGGCCTTTTGGGTTTAGGGTTTAGGGTTTATAGGATTTAGGGTTTAGGGTTTATAGGATTTAGGGTTTAGGGTTTACAGGATTTAGGGTTTAGGGTTTATAGGATTTAGGGTTTAGGGTTTATAGGATTTAGGGTTTAGGGTTTAGCCTTCAGGGTTTAGGGGTTCCTTAAGGGCTTTGGGTCTTGGGCTTTGGGGGTTTAGGGTTTAGGGGTGTATGTTTTAGGGATTAAGGGATGATATAAGGAAGCCCGTTTATGTGCCATAAATCCCCGTTATGGCAACTTAATTACGTTCCTTGCAGCGTGGGTTGTTTTAAGGGGTTTGGGTTTTGGGTTCAGGGGTTTAGAGTCAAGAGTCAAGGGGCACTTCAGGTCTCCTTGAAGGGGTGTATAGGGTTCTTAGAGGGATTTCCGTCAGTGTGTCCTTTAAGGATTCTTTTACGGCATCTGTTGAGTTTCCGTTCTGGGTTACGCACAGTGTCCTTCAAGGGCTGTTTATGGGTCACTGTAAAGCTGTTGATAACGGGTGCAAATCATCTCCGGTGCAGTCAAGGTGAAGGTTTGCGGTTCCTGTCAAGTCCTACCAGGGGCTTTAGTATTAGGGTTTTGGACTTCATGTCGTTGCTGTTTTGGGACTTGAGGATTAAAAGGTTTTATGGGATTTACAGGATTCCTTTCGTGGTCCTCTGAAGGTGAGGATGTTGAGGGCTTTACAGGTGGCTTGTGGCTTAGGGTTTTATGGGGTGGGGTCTAAGACGAACCAGAAAGGGTCCTCCAAGTGACTGGGGGTTTAGTTTAGGGTTAAAGGCTCCATAAGGGCTTTTGGGTATATTTAGGGTAGACAGGGTTTGGGGTTTCATAGGTCTTAGAGTTTGGGGTCCTTTTGGCCATCAGGGAAGGGGTTTGTAGTGTTGTTTACAAGGTGTAGGGCCTATGTAGGTTTTGAAGAACCAGGCGTTTTCCACGGGAGGGTTGCACATCTGGTGAATTGTCTTACCGGGCTCCGGCGAGTTTAATGGGTACAATCTAAACCTATTCTAAAGCCCCTGTCTTTCTTTCAGGTTTTGGGGAAGAGAGTTTCAGGCCCATGTGGCTGAGCATGATTCTGAAGTAAGTCGGAGGGTACACTCTTAAAGCGATCTGGAGAGTATACGCTTTGTAAAGGCCAGTGGACGCGGCAAAGATGGTACAGATGGGTTTTGAAGTACCCCGAAACCCTCAGCAGTAGAGTAGGTAGACTTAACATTTTTGGGTTGCTATAATCCCTATATAACCCCAAAGGTGCACCTTTAGTTGACCTAGGATACTGGACAAGTAAGAACCCCAAACCCAGAACCAAGCCCGATTCTTTGGCTTTGCGCATTTCAAGCAAGTTCTCCAATGTTCTTTCGGGCACGGCCTTGACAATTAGAATAGGGTTTGGGGGATATTGTACCATAAATATAGAATACTTCGAATAGGGTTTGGGGGGAAATTATACCATAATTATAGTAAGGAGCCTACAATCCCTCTTCAAAGTATTAAGGCCCCTTAAGCATCTGGCTGTGAAGACTTCAGGAGCATATCTTTGGGGTTTAGGGTCGAGGGTACTTGAAGGGGCAGGGGACTTAGTAAGTAGGTTATAAGTAGAGTTATAAGTGCCCTAAATGGGGTTACCCTAATTGTAACCCTACTTATAACCAACTTACGAAGTCCCCTGCCCCTCCAAGTGGACCCTAAACCCTAAACCCGAAAGATCCCTTTAAGGAACCCTATAGATCCCTTTAAGGAGCCCTTTAGGAACCTTACTAAGTCCCCTGCCCCTTCAAGTAGGGTCGAGGGCAGAGATTGGTCATACAGGCACAAAGACCCTGAAACTAAACAGCCCCAAGAATCATCCTGGCTAAGCGTGTGCGAGAACGCGATCCGCCCTCAACAGGTGAACACTCCCCTCCCCCCCTTGGAAACACGAACTTGACTAGCAGCAATAAGCGGGCACACGCAACCACACAAGGGCAACACGAGACAAATCTTGTTGCCCCAAGCCTACGCATGTGTACAACTTTGCCAGGAGCCCTTCAAGCAAGCGAACGAGGAGCGGCCTTGCAGCTTTCCGTGCCTAGGGTGAGCTTTAATCTTTTAGCCTGCAGAAGTGCTGAAGATAAGTTTCTTTCCTAGGAGTTCTTACTAGATCGTACTATTAATCTAATATTATACCCCACCCTATGACAGGCGTTAACCCTTGTAGAAACCTTTAAAGGAACCTTACAGTAGTCTTCCTCCAATGTAGTTCGCACTTTGTTGAGCATTTGTTGGTTATACAGAGTCCTAACCGAAGAAGCTGGCTACAGTAGCTCGAAAATGGAATTCCAAAGAAGGCTACAGGAAATGTTTAGGGTGTAGGTCTTTTGCCTTTAAGGTTTAAGGGTTTAGATTTTTGTAGCTTGGAGGGGAACTGCATCGGGAGACTACAGGAAGGGCTCTTGCGTTGGTCATGCTTTTGGCTTGCCCCCACCCTAAACCCCAAACCCCAATCCCTAAACCCCAAACCCTAAACCCTAAACCCCTAAAAAGCCTAAAACCCTAAAAACCCTAAACCCCCAAAACCCTAAAACCCGAAAACCCTAAAACCCTAAACCCTAAACCCTGAACCCTGAGCTGCTCTCTGGCTCCGGGGGGCCCTTAGTTCGGTCATGAAGGCTGTGACTCGATCGCCAGGTACCCAGAGACTCCCAAACCCCTTCATTAAGCAATATACCTTAAATCATATGGATGGTTGTCAAAATTACGGTCCCTTTTTGAGTCCCTAAGACAATACGGCACCTACTATCTAGGGTACCCAACAGGGGACCCTAATTTTGACAACTACCCATATTAGGGTATCTATTACAACTTAAGGAATATTCCTTAATTAAGTGGTTTTGGAGTCTCTGGGTAGTAGTACCCAGGCAGCTGTGCACCTGTTCTTCTAAAGTTAACCCAAGCAGCTTGTTACGGAAGCTTGATTCACCAGATTGAAAAGCCCCTAAAAACAGACTCTAAATATCAAGGCCTGTTTTCATAAACCGTTTAAACCCTCGAAAACCCTTAGAACATTGTTGTCACACCCTTTTAAGCCCGTTCTGAAGACTTGCCAAACCTTCATATCAACCCTAAACCCAAAGCCCCTAAACCCCTAAAGCCCCTAAACCCAAAGCCCCTAAACCCCAAAGCCCCTAAACCCCTGAAGCCCCTAAACCCTAAACCATCTTCTAGTGATGAAGGCCCCCGGAGTAGATTATGCGGAGGACGGTCTCGTCGGCCTGGCGAGCGGCGTAGCCCTGGGTGCAGCCAGTGCTGTGGTGAGGACCGCGAGGGGGAAAGTTCGAAGGTTAAGGTCCTAAATGAAAGTTTCAGGCTTCTAGGATTTTCTTAGATAGTGAACGGGAGAACTTTAAACTTTTAGGCCTTATATATTAGCTCTATCCTAGAAAGTTTGAACTTTTTGGGGCCCGGTTGTTGAAGAAGAGAGTTTTAGGGTCTGGGGTCGCAGGTTCAGAGTCTAGGGTAAAGTTGCAGGGGCGTATGTTAGGGTTGAGGCCCAACTGACTGTCCTGGTCGTACCTAGGTACGACACCCCAAGCCTCTGAGCCCTAAACCCTCAACGTGGGGATTGCCTCAAAGATGCGATCGTATGATGGTTACTTTTCTGAGACTTGCGGAAGCCGTGCTGATATTGCTTTCGGAGACAAGGGCGTCAATGCACAGTAAAGCCAGAAAACCAAAACCCAAACTGTAACCCTGCAACATGCCCTAAACTTTAACCCTTTCACAAACCCTGAACGCCAAACCGTAAACCCCAAGCCCCAAACCATAAACCCCAAACCACCCTAAACCCCAAACCCAAATCCCTAAACCACAAACCCCAAACCCCAAAAACCCTAAAACCCAACCCTAATCCCTAAACCCTAAACCCTCAAAGCCTAAACCCTACACCCTAAGCCCTAACTCGTCCGCGGAAGGCCAATGGAGGGCCTGCTTGGCGCCGTGGAGAAGTTGTCACAGGCTGGAAAGGAGTACTATGGGGGCTTAGGGGTTTAGGGCTTTAGGGGTATGGTATGTATGTACATTTTTTGTTCCTGTGCCACAAGTACATAGGTAAGCATTGCCTCATGCATCCATATCGCCGTTATTGCCCCTTTTCAGGGGTTTGTTTAGGGTTTAGGGGCTTTGGGGTTTAGGGGTTTGGGGTTTAGGGTTTAGGGGTTTAGGGTTTAGGGGTTTAGGGTTTGGGGGTTAGTGGTTTAGGGTTTATGGTGTAAGGTTTGTAATATTCCCTTAAACGACCCTCTATGATTATACTGTAGCTTTACCCCATATACCTATAACTATTGAGTTTCAAAAAGTATGTCCTCTGCTCCCCGAAACCGAAACGGCCACAGACCCTGCGCAGTACCTTGAAAGCAATTCAACCACAAACCCTGCTGCAACTAATCTTTCGCATTTCTCAAAACCGAAAACTTTAATCCCCTTCCCCCAAACCCTGAACCCCTAAGCCCTAAACCCAAAACACTTGAAATCCTAAACCCTAAACCCTAAACCCTGAACTCCTAAGCCCTAAACCCAAAACGCTTGAAATCCTAAAGCCGACAGGGCGCCGAGGGCGAAGTCCGAGGACGCTACCGTGGCTATGGCGGCCTGCGACGGCCTCCAAGGGTGGCGTTTTATCCGCAGGCGTGAGGTTTAGGGTTTAGGGTTTAGGGTTCAGTGGCTTGGGGGTTAAGGCTTTAGGGGCTTAGGATGGCTTAGGCCCAGAGACTCCAAAACCCCTTAATTAAGCTTAGTAGCTGAGTGGATACACTTTACACTTTTTAGGAGGACAATACTACCCACTAAAAAAGGAAAAGTGCATACTTTTTGGTGCTTATGAACTCAGCAACTAAGTAAGGAATATTCCTTAAATGAAAAATACATAGGAACCCTGTTATTTTTTCGGTATCTTGCTGAATCAAGGGGGTTTCGGGGTCTCTGGGGGGGTTTAGGGGCCTGTCGTTGCTGAAGCTTTTGGATTTTACGGGGGTTCTATGTCTGGTAGTGTCGGGCTTGGGTTGGGATTTGGGTTTGGGTGTTTTACTCTTTTCGAGTAGGGTATGACCCTCTAGTATAGACCCACTATGAAGGACCATAAGGGCTCCATTAAAAGGTACTTTGGGGGGGGGGGGGGCCNGGGGGGGGGGGGTCCTGGTGTGATATAGGGTATGGTTTATATTGCTCGTACCCCCATAATAAAGCCCAATATATACACTCACCAATATTCAGAAGGAGGCCTATCTACACACACCAAAACGGTAATATAAACCCTACTTCGGGTAGGTTTGAGAGAGCCCTGTAGGGCCCCCAGAAGGCACCTAAGCAACAAAATTGGATAGGGATATCCCATATAAACCACCCCCTTTTAATGAAGCCCAAATAATGTAGTGGATATCCCTCTAAAAAGCTTATGCTTATGTCTAAACCCTAAAGCCCTAAACCCCAAACCTTAAACCCTAAAGCCCCAAACCCCAAACCCTAACCCCAAACCCCAAAAACCCTTAACACTCTTTTCGGGTAGGTTTGAGAGAGCCCTAAGCCCTAAACCCTAGAGGTCGTGGAGCATTTGCGATAGGATGCGAGGCCTAGGCCCTAAGCTAAACATACCTTAACCCTCATAGACCCAGGCTTTCATGGCTCCTTATTGTGTTAGAGATTGGGGGTTTGGGTTTAAGGTTTAGGGCTTAGGGTTTAGGGTTTAGGGGGTGTGATTCCCGTATACAAGTCCGTAGAAATGTAGTGTTCGGTGGCTAATGTGGGAGTTTCCGAAAATAGGGGACCCAAATATAGAACCCGAAATAGTTGGATCCTTATTATAAGGACCCCAAGATAAGGTACCCCTATTTTGGGGAAACTCGCATGTAATCCAACAGACCAGCGATCTGGCATTGCATTTCCCTAAGGGTCCAAGTACCTAATTATCATATACTCTCCAAAATAGTAACCTACATAACTACTATCCGAAACCGAAGTACCTAATTATTGGGTCCTTTGGACCCTTAGGGTTTGTGGCAGGACTAGGATCAAGAGACGAAGTATCACAGGGGTCGGCGCAACTTGTCTTTCATCCTATGCGCTCCAAATGAAGTTCCTTTCGTTGGCCAACCAGTCTTATAGTTAGGACCCTAGAAAAAGGAAGCAAAAAGCGAGACGTAAAAGCACGGAACGGAGAGTATAGGCAACACCGTCAACCCCAACTACCCCCCCACCCTGAGCCTTAAACCCCGAACTCTGAACCCAAATATACCAAAACCCACACTAGAAGAAACCTTCTAATTAGAATGCTGAAGGAACTCGTAGCCGACCTACGTCTGCGCCTGATGAACCCCAGAATGCCGAGACCCTTTGCCCCGCCTTGGGGGTTTTAGGGTTTTGATGGTTTTTTAGGATTCATGTAGGGGCCTTAATAATTAGAATAGGGTTTCGGGGCCCATTGTACGATAGATATGATAAGGAACCCCCAGAATACTCCAGTATTGGTAATTATTTTGGCCCCGAAATTACGGTTTAGAGCTTACCTGGACCCTACGGAACCTACCTTTTTAGCTTATATAAGTCCTTAAAAAGGTAGGTTACGTAGGGTTAAGGTAGGGTTTAGACTGCCGCGAGGCCCAGGGCCTCCAAGTGCTTGCCGAGACGTTCTTCTGGCCGATCTGGCTGATGCACGCGGGGAGCCTGGGAACGTGGGTTTAGGGTTTAGGGTTTGGGGTTTAGGGTTTAGGGATGAAAACTTAATGCTCTCAAAGGACTCTTTGAGATTCTTAGCGCTAAGGACTGTTTACTTGCTCAGGTTTCTTAAGGGTTTGCGGAGGTGCACGGGCCTAGGTTTCTAGCATTTAGGGGTTCGGAGCATGGGGCTTGGGGATTTAATGGTTCAAGGTTCAAGGTCGGTTCCTTGCGGTTGACGAAGCGTATTTAAGGGGTTCGATACAATTACTGCTGCTGTTTTTGTTGTTGTAATAAGGCTCCACGTGATTACTGAAGATACGATTTGCATTTGGGTTCTAAGGCAAGGGCGCTTGAGGTACTCTCCAATGTAGTTCTTTGTGTTGGTCACATCCACTTCTTTACTGCAGGTTGCTGCTACAAACCCAGGGATGGAAACTGGAGATTGACTAAACCTGAAACCCTAACCCCTACTGTAACTTAGCAATGGGCTTCGTCTAGGGAAGTTGCCGAATCGCAACTCCAATTCCTAGTTCCCCACTTCGGTTCTAAATAGGACTATAATTGGGGGGGTAACTCCATTTAAAACGCCTATAACTACCTACAACCGACTTAATATGTCCCCTGGGCCTCGAAGCACTCTACTGCGCTTAGGGTTTGGGGTGCCCGAAGTAAATTCCGAAACGCCGAACTGGCCTTAAACTTGCCAGGCTGCCTGCTACTTAGTATGGATGGTTCATAGTTGTCATAGTGTTACAGTATATTGTTGGTGTTTAAGCGAGTATATTGTAATGAGAGTTTACTCCAGTAATCTATAGACTAGTATAGTACAGCATCCTATAGAATGGTATCGGTGCTGGGCCTCCGGGAGGGGATCGCCAGGATAGTCCTTCCAGGTCCCCTTATAGTAATTAGTCTATTTACCCTATTCCCTACTGAGAGAAGGGTGAGCCCCGATGACATCCCTGCACTCCTCTTGCAATTTCAACCCCCCCCCCCGGTGCAAGAGGTAGGGTTTTAGGGTCCAGGTGTTGTTTTCCAGGGCCCCTCACACAGGTCTGGTGACCACCTCGACAATAGACTTTAAATACCCTCCCCTACCCGAATGCTTTGATTTTATCGGAGTCAAGGGGCCAGCCGGAAGTTTGGGGGTTTGAGTGTTCATGGGCTGCTGAGAATTTGCTAGAAGCCTGAATAATTCGACCACGGGATCCCAATACCATCGCCCTGAAGGCAAGGAGTGATTTAACCCCCCAAAGTATGTAAAATAATAGCCCAAAACCTAATAAAAGGCCACTATTCTACATACGTTTGGGATCCGAGTATAGGGGGCTTAGGGCCTGGCTTAGAGGCTTAGAGTTTAGGGCTTAGGGTTTGGGGTTTGGGGGGGTTTAGGGCTTAGGAGAGAGCATTCGACCGGCCCTGTTCATCGCTGCCGTTCGATGCCCAAGACCATTTAGGTTTTAAGGCAAGGGTGCTTGAGGTACTCTCCAATGTAAATCTTTGTGTTGGTCACATCCCTTCTTTACTGCAGGGTGCTGTCTACAAACCCGGCCGCAAACTCAAATCCGCAAACTCCGAGCCGACTCTTTGCCACACGAACCCCAAAGACGGCACTTAAATCTACAAATGGGAGTTTTCGAAAATAAGGGATACCGTATTCTGGTGTCCTTATACTGAGGGTCCTACTATTTAAATTTAGGGTACTATGCTAGGGTCCCTATTTTCGGAAACTCCCAAATCTACAAATCGAGCTGCAGCGTCCTTATAGCGACAGTACTGGCTTCTGTTGAGCCTAATCGCAAGTAAGAGTTCCCCATCTACGAATGAGGAGTTTGTTAGTGGTGGGCGGAAGGATGCACCCACAATATATCCTCGCAAGTAACAGCCCTGTCGTCCATCAAACATGAAGGCGTCGCTGTGAACTACGGTCTGTTTGCTGCTGATTCACAGAGCCAGAAGAGACCAGACAGAGAACTCTACCTTCAAGCAACCCTATATAAACCCCTAAGCCCACTAAACCGCCTCAAGATCCTTGCAAGACCATCGCAAGATAGACTGACCCTCATGTCACAATGCCTGCAGCATGGTGTCATGGATTTGCAGAGGACCTCAGCGCCACGGTCTTAGCCCCTATAGTACGGTTCGCAATCTTAGGTGAAAGCTATGTAGCTTAAGCCCATGACTGGCAGCTAAACCCGCCTACTCAACATGTGATACCACGGTCTTGGCTAGTTTTGTGGATGTCGGTTTTTACGTATGGGGCTTGAGGCCAGGGTTGAGGGTTTAGCCCTACTTGGAGGCCCAGGGGACTTAGTAAGTCGGTTATAAGTACGGTTACAATTGGGGTAACTCCATTTAGGAGACTTATAACTCTACTTATAGCCTACTTACTAAGTTCCCTGGGCCTCTAAGTACACTGGCATATCAGAGTTGGTGACACTGGGAGTCGGATGTCTTGTCAGTCTGTCTGGTGCACACGCCCTCACGGGATGGGACAGAAAGGGTTTTCTGGCACCCTCGCCCTCAGCCCTCAAACCCTGAACCCCGAACCCTGGTACGGACGGAGGAAACCTTGGAAAAGCCGATAGACCTTTATGCGGAGTTTGTTGAAATGGGCCCAAAGTCTTTTGGCAGTCAGGTATAGGCTTAGGTTCTCTACTACGGTACGGCTTACTAAAACCTAAACCCCAGTCCCTGAATACACGGGCCTTAATAATCACCTATACTATTTTGGGGGGTTCCTTATTGTAATCATGGTAGAAAGGGCCCCAAAACCCTACGCTAAGTATTAAGGCCCCTAGACCCTAAACCCTAAACCGGATCCCTTATACCAAGGGTAGTGACGGACTGAGGGCCGAAACGAAACCTCAAGGCTAGTTAGATCAGAGCAGGAGGGTTTAGGGTTTAGGGTAGGTTAAGGGTTTAGGGTTTAGGGTTCCTAAACCCTAAACCTAAGGCCCAGCCAGCCTTCATAAAACCCTGAAACAGTAGAAGCCCAAAAGTTGGAAACCTAATAGCCTCAATCCTTAAGAGTAATCTACAGGGAATCCCAGCACTATTTGGCCTTAATCCGCTTTCCAACTTTATGAGGTTCACTGTAAACCTTTAAAGGCGCAGTGGCTGAGTAGGTAGCCTTTACATACCCTATCGGGACTAAAATAGGTAGTTGTCAAAATTAAGGTCCCTGTTTGGGTACCCTAAATACTAGGTGCCGTATTATAGTAGGGACCCAAACGGGACCATAATTTGGACAACCGCCCATACAGTCTTAGGAACTAAAGGCCCGAGGACCTCAACTTGTGAGGTTTGGGGTTTGGGGTTTGAGTTGGGGTTCCTTAACGTCCTTAGCTTTTTGAAGGGGTTCTAAGATTCCCTGAACCCTACCTGTAACCCCAAATCCTAGAAGCAGGCAGGTTATGACATCTCACACCAGACTTGCTTTACAGGGTAGAATAATCTTCATACACTACAGCTTGTAGATTTGAAAATCCAGCCCTAAACCCTGAATCCCCGAATCTAAGCCCCTCGGAATGCGTACAACAAGATTCGACCACCCTTAAAGAACCTTTTAAAAACTTGCAAGTGGTCTTCCCTTAACGCTACTTGAAGGCTCAGCGGGAATGGTAAGTGGGTCGTACATCGGATTACGTTTCGGATAGCCCCAACTGGTGCACTTGCAACCGCAATTCTCACCCACGTACTGAGTCCCCTTGGCCTTCAAGCTTTGAAGTGAACACAACTGAAGCCTGAGAGCAACTCTGTAAAGACCAAACCCTACAGCTCCAAATCCTATACTCCAAATCTTCTGCTCTGTAAACCCAAAGCCCCCCTGAAGCCCTGAAGCCCTGATACAACCCTAAGCCCCGAAGCCCTTAAAATTCTGAAAGCCCCGAAGCTGCAAAACCCAACCCTACTGTAGCACTTCAAGGCCGCGAAACCTTAAATCCTGGACCCTAACCCTTTGAAGAGGTAAGCCAGCGATGGTGGATCGGGCTCAGGTGCGAGTGGAGCATGACTCAAGCTTGGCCCCACAGGGTCAGCTTGTCTCTGATATGGACGAGAACATGAAGAGACAGTCTGCCCGAGGACAAGAGATACAAATGAATGTCCCTTACCCAAGACTGATTCGCGAATCTCTGTGCGTGGCGTTGTCGACTCAACCCGGAGCAAATATTTCCCCTTCTTGCACCAGGCTCGCTGGGGCACTGGAAGCCAAATATTCCGCGATATGTAGGAACAGGGACTCTTTGGAAACGTGGACATCAAGGCCTAAGGCACTTGACCACCACATTATATGCTTAGTTGCTGAGTAGGTAACCTTTAACCTTTTGGGGTTTATGTAATCCTACTATAATTCAAAAGGTTGACCTTTTTTGGGCTAGGGTACTCAGCCCCTAAGTATGCGATCAAGGGTAAAGCCTGAGCTCTTGGGGATGACTGCGGACTCGAGTCGGAAGCTGGAGCGAGCCACGGACCTCCCGTAAGCCTTAAAACTCTATAATACAGTGGCCTAAAATAGTTGCCAATACTAGTTTGGGGGGATTCCTCCTTAGAACTATAATACACCCCAATACCGTATTCTGTTCTTTAAGGCCCCTTTCTTGCAGCCTATAACACCTCCTCAGCACTTTTCCCAGCTGGTTGAGGCGGCAGGCACCCAAGGGCCGGTTTCCACGTCCTTCATCAAGTTCGCGGGAGACTGCAAGACGCAGGGTCCTCAACAAGGGTCTTAGTTGTAGAGTAGGTAACCTTTAACCTTGTTTGGCTACCATAATCCCTATATAGCCCAAGATCAGCCTTTAGTTGCCCACGATAATGGAAAAGTAGGGGGCTCTTTGGGTTTAGGGTCTAGGTTTCTTAACGAGGTTTAAGAAGTTTAAGGGCCTTGCGCATTAATTAGGGTTCTGTGGCATTCAGGATTCTTTGACACGTTGTCCTCGAACCCTTGGGAGAAACAGAGGCTCTCGGGCGCTCGGACGAAACAGAGAGGCTCTAAATAAGTAAATACTGTACCAATACTATTTTTAGGGACCCCAAACCCTAGTCTGAATATTCAGGCCCCTCTATTACCTCGACTCGATGATTACATGAAAGATCTGGGCATGTAAAAGAAAGGATCGCCACACCCCTAGACTAACCCCTAAACCCCAAAACCCGAATCCCTGAGCCCTAAACCTCAAGCTCGTAAGCTTGGAAGCTCTCCGGATTCCGAAACCATGCACAACAAATGAAAGCCTATAATATAGGGGCCTCAATAATTAGACTAGGGTTCCTTTGAAAGGGATCCTTAAAGGGGTCTATAAGGGATCTATAGTAGGGTTCTACAATATAGGGGCCTTAATTAGAATAGGTTTTTGGTGCCCATTATGCTATAATAGCAGTTTCAGGGTTTCAGGTTTTTGTTTCACAGGGCCTTTTGCTAAGCGCTCACCAAATAGTATATCACATGTAGTTTAGACAGTGCATAGTCATATACTATAAAGTATATGGCACATGGTATATGGTACATAGTATGTAGTATATAGTAACATACGGCTGATGGACAAAATCCTGCATGACCCTAAGGACCCTAAACTATGGGAATTATGGTATATTCCTTATAATGGGTAATACAGGATTCTGTCCATCAACCGTAGTAAAGGATTTCGGTATGGAGTATACAGTGTTGGAACCTGGACCTGAAAGCCTAGCCGAAACTGCAACCCCGAACCAAATAAACATGCAGAACCCCAACCCTGAGCCAAAGAAACTGAGAACAGGAGGTGTTTTGGCATTCTCAAGCTTTCAGGCTACCATCATGCTTGAAATTATCCTACGGGTTTGGGTATTCTTGTTCTACCGCCCCCGTCGAGTCTGTTCAACTTTCCGAGACTAAAAGCCTGTGAGTCTCAAACATAGAAACAAAGAGGTCTAATACCCAGGATTCTACCTGCGAACCACCTAAGCTCATAAGGACCCTCAGAAAGGGGGGTGGGGGTAGGGGACTATACTTCCTTAGTAAGTCCTTATTCTGGGTATTGGGGCCCCCTCCCCCCCCCCNCCCCCCCCCCCCCCCCCCCCTGACCCCCCCTAATGCTCCTTATGATAAGCTGCGCTGTTCTTGGGCTATCCCAGGCCCCTGCCCTGATCAACTTCTTGGTGTTTATGTAAGGGCTTCAATAATTGGAATAGGGTTTTGGGGTATATTCTACTATAATTATAAGAAGGAACCTCCAAAGCCCTATTCTAATGATGAAGGCCCCTGCATTACAAAGAACCCTACTATAGATCCCTTATAAACCCCTGTTAGAGGATCCCTTTTCAAGGAACCCTATTCTAATTATTAAGGCGCCTACATTACACGGAATGCCTCAGGCCAAGAAACTGGCAAAACCCGGTCACAGGCGGTCTCGGGTCAGGTTTTAGGGTTTTCTGGGCGTTGGGCTCCACCGGGTTTGGGACCTCGAAGGAGTTGAGGTTCAGAGTTGGAAGAAAGTTTTTTCGGTGAGGAATGTTGGAGCAAGGCGACTTGGGATTCAGGCTTCCGAATAGGTTGACCTGGGAGATCAGGGTTTCGGATGCACTGCTTCTTGCCTAAATGGGTTTGGCGTAATAATGCTGCAGGTCTAGTCTGGGATGTGGGTCTTTAACAAAGGGTTTCGGGCTAAGCATAGCTGCTCAGTCTAGTATCACCCGTGAACCGCCCAAAGGCATTTCTTAAAAAGCCTTTCTGTGTCGCAGGTAAGCGCCTAGACCCCCGAAACCCTAGACCCTCTTACGTACGTTCTCACGCAAGCCCTGCGAGCCCTGAGCACTAATAACGGGCGTTAAAGAGTAATCCTGAACCCTAAATGCTAAACCACGATAGGCCGCTTTAAGGAACCCTGTAACGGTACTCTAAACCCTGAACCCCAGTGGCCCTGAATGGCCGTTTCGGACAGTTTCGGAGGTCTGCCCTGCCGAGAAGCGGAGGAAACGAGCTGCAATTTGACCGCAGTATGCAAGGGATTTTGTGAATTCGAGTATATTACAGTACCTTATAATATGTGAGCACATGTCATGGCGAACATGTATTGCAGCATAGAAAGCTACATGATTGCACATTGTATCTTGGGTTGTAGCATATTAGAGTATGTAAGATCTTGTGTTTGTCGGCCGTATAACGGTCTAGGGCTTTCGGGATTGGGGAAAGGGTTGAGTGAGGTTCCTCCCGCTTTCTAGGGTTTTGTAATGCGGGATCTGTAGGGGCTTGCAGGGGGTTGGGCTCATAAGACTTACCCAGAGGGTCCACACATACTACAACTTTGGAATAAGGTCCCCACAGACCATCCCTATTATGATTTTGGGAGCCTAATCCCATAATAGTAGTATGTATGGACCCTCTTGATTAGATAGGCTTCCTTATTCTAAAGGATCCTTGAAGTTCGGGGTTTTGGGTGCTTGGGGACCAGGGAACCCTAAACCCTAAACCCTAACGGCCTTTTCCTGAGGCTTGCGGGGTAAGGTCTGGGGTTGGGGTTTTGGGGTTTCGGGTTCGGGTTGGGGTGCCCCGAAACCCTTAAACTGAACCCTACTTAGATAGTGAACGGGGGAACTTTAAACTTTTGGGCCTTATAGGTTAGCTCTATCTTAGAAAGTTTGAACTTTTTGGGGCCCGGTTGTTGAAGAAGAGAGCCTAAACCCCGTTGGAATTCAGGCTTCGGAAAGCTAGGACTAAGATGAATAGCAAGAATAACTCTGTGTCTGCTCCCATGCATGTGGGTGTGTTGATTTTGGAATGTCGGATAGGTGTCTTGCTGGTTCTTCTCCCTAACACCTGAAATTCTTAACACTATAATAAGGAGCACTATATAGCTGTAGACATACGGACAGGGACCTTAAACCCTACAAGAAACCCAAGGAGCACATTTTTTGCATAGAGCCCGCAGGGCTGTGTGGAGGGGTCAGACCTTGGCATTCAGGTTTTGAAAGGGCTGGGGGCTCAGTTTTTGTGGTGGGCTGTTTGAGGTTTAGGGTATACCTAGACCTAGTAAAGACGACTCTTATTATGTTATAAGCCCTAGTAGGGGATGTATAGGGGCTCTACAAAAGGTAGGTTCTGGTAGGTTAAGGACGGTTAAGGTCGGGATGGAGGTCTATCAGGGTTTGACAAGAGTTGTTCAGGAGGGCTCTGTAGGCTTCGCGAGGGTTTTTGTGATGCTTTCTACTGGTGTCGTAGAGTGGCGGGGGGCTTCATGGACAAGTAGGCGTGGTGCTTGCTACTACGGTTGATGGACAAAATCCTGCATTACCCATTATAAGGAATATACCATAATTCCCATAGTTTAGGGTCCTTAGGGTCATGCAGGATTTTGTCCATCAACCGTAGGTCCCGAAGGGGAGTTTATGAGGACGCCAGTAAGACCTGAATGTAGAATGGGCACCGCTCATTCTCTTGAAAATAGCATAGAGGAGACATAGGGGCTTTGGGGTGATGCAACATGGGCTTCGGGGTTAGGGATGCGAAGTTCGGGCTGCTTATTCTCACCTTGGTCAATTCTGGCATGCCATGGGCGACTAGGTCCTGAGTAGGTAAGCTTGGCTACCATGTTCACTGATCCTTCAAGCTCACCACACCCGTATAGAACCATATTCAAACCCCCCTTATGAAAACATACTAGGGGTTTCCCGTTCCGGGATTGATTTTAGGGACTCGGGTTTAAGTTTAAGGTTCAAGGTTTACGGATAGCGGCTTTGGGTTCAAGCTTCCCTAAACCCGAAACCCCAAAACCCCTAAACCCTGAACCCCTGAACCCCTAAACCCTGAACCCCCATCCCTAAACCCTTCAACCCCTAAGACCTAAACCCCTAAGCCCTGAACCCTCATCCCTAAACCCTGAAACCCCCAGAACACCCTAAACCGGTAATTAAACCCCAAACCCATCAACCCCTAAGACCTAAACCCCTAAGCCTTGAACCCTCATCCATAAACCCTAAACCCTAAAACCCCCAGAACACCCGAAAACCGGTCTTTTAACCCTAAACCCTTCAACCCCTAAGACCTGAACCCAGGATTGAAATGTTTCGGCTGCAGGCAACCTGGTGCACGCCACTTGTGCCAAAGTGCCCAAGGCAGACATTGGGTGTTGGGCTATATCAGGGTCCCCTACTTTCGGAAACTCCCACATGGGTAGTTGTCAAAAACTATGGCTCCTTTTGGGTACCCTAAATATTAGGGACCCCAAAAATGGACCATAATTTTTACAGCCACCCATAAAAGGGGGTAGTTCTCCACCTTAGGGTCCTTTTGGCGGACCACCCATAAGCATAGGACTACCTGCTAATATTGTCCCCTTGTAGTCCTTGAATAATCACAGTACAACCGCAGATTAAGCGGTTCGAGGGTTTACTTCATCGTGTTCTTGTGGATGGGAAGTTGGTTTCGTAGTGCGTCTCCAGGCTTCCGAGGGCTGAGATCTAAACCCTTGAAGATTGAAATCGTAACATCCAAACTCTCCAGGGATTGGGGTGTGAGGAGTCAGGGTATCCCCTGGAGGGTTGCACGTCTCCCACTTGACTGTAGGACTTGAATACAGAGGCTCCCCTCTGAATCTTGTCTGCTCGGTGTTAGTAGCTGTAAAGGTGGTCTTATATCCTTCTTTAAAATTCAGAATTTTACATAGGGGTCTGAAGAACTAGACTAGGGTTATGGGGGGTATGTTACAGTGTTTCCGATGCTTATGACCCTGAACAGCTTAACCGTTGTTAGACCCGGGAACTCCAGCAAGCAGGCCTTGACATTGTTGTTAGGGTTCAGGGTTTAGGGGTTAGGTTTTGGTTGGGATGTATTTCCGTTCGAAAGCCGAGTGTAGTATTCTATTAGGGCTAGAAGTAGGTTACTCTAATCACTGGCCCTTGTTCTCCCAGTTGAAGTGTGTAGCACCTTTCGTCCTAAATTATCCAAGTGTGGTTCAGGGCGAGGGTGTGGGATGTCGTGCATATGTGCGAGTCGGTTTATGTCCGTTTCAAGCAGTAAGTTTTAAGCGTACTAGTTGTACATATGCTTGTCGCAGGAGAAAGTGTGTTTTAGGTTGGCCGGAGGATCCAGGATAGCAAGAAGAGGCAGAGATTTTAGGGTTCATGGAGCCCAACAGTTTCAGACGAGGTAGATCACAGATGGGCGGTCTCATAAGATGTAATGCTTAGGAATTTTCCGTGTCAGAATGAAGCCTGCAGTGTTGAAATCTGGACATTGGTGTTGTTGAGGTCTTTTGTGTCGCAGTGTCCGTTTCACACGTACCTTTTGGTTAGTAGGGAATGGAGGAATGGGGTACAATTATAACTACTATTACTACCATTCCTCCATTCCCTACTAGCCAAAGGTAAGTTCAAGGCAAGGCAGAATCCGAAACCTCAACTAGGTTCCTGAGTAGTACCCTTTTGCCCTTTTTATGATAGGGTCCCCTTGTTAAAACCGAACAGTAGGAAAAGGGTACCTTTATTATAAAGGGGCTACTCAGGAACCTAGTCAAGCACCCGTACAGGAACCCGAAAGAGGAGCCTTCTGGAATCTCTTGCGACTTTGCAAGAATCCAAGCCCGAGCGACGGTAAACTCAGTCCGCAGGTTTCGGGCCAAAGATGATGACTCCGGCCAAGGGTTTAGATTTAGGGTTTGGGGTTTTGGGTTTTGGGTTTAGGGCTAAGGGTTTATGGGTTTTGGGTTTATGGGGTTAGGGTTTAGGGCTAAGGGTTTAGGGTTTAGGGTGCAGGTTTGGGGATCTCGCCGAGATTCGAGGCTGAGTTCTGTCTGCGTATCACCAGCAGCTCGTCCTGGAACAGCGACTCGGCCCGTCGCAGATCGACAAGGGAGTTTCCGAAAACCAAGCAAAGGAACCACACTGAAGCATATACGTAAACCCTACAAACCCTAAAGTAGAGAACCCTGGAACGAAACTTCAGCCTATGCACGCAACAGCGCTCCATGCAGTCTTGAAATGGCGTGAGGCAACATAATTGCACCAATTAAGGCATGTCTTTGTCATAGTTGGGTAACATTTTACATTTTTATGGGTACTTAAACCCAATGAGGAATAAACATGTACATGCTTAATCCTATCCCAACCGTGAACTAGATGTGTCGCACTCCTTGAACCGGAAAGAGACCTTGCGCTCGGGAGGTAGGCTGGAAGCCGGATGCCAAAGACCCTCTCTCCTTCGAAGTGCCCAAAGGCCTGTAGGGCTTTGGGGCTGCGGAGGTTTAGGGTTTGAGGGTTTTAGGGTTTAGGGCTTTCGAAGTTTCGGTGGGTGTTTGGAAGCACTCGGTTCAGGAGGCACTCGAAATTTAGGTTTTGCTTCGGGTTTAGGGTTTCTGGTTTGGGGTTTAGGGTGCTTTGGTTTTGAGGGTTCGGGGTCCAAGGCCTGCCCTGGACATAGTCTTGATCTTCTTGCGGAGCGCACGTTGGATGCCTACAGCGTCCCTGTAGCATGACCAAGAGAAGCCAAAGGCCGGCATTGCCGGCGGGAACCACTCCAAGAATGCAAGAGCAATGTAGATACCTGATACGACCCGTATAGAGCCTTTTTAACACAACGTAGAGAAGTCTTACCCACGTGTTTCTAAAACAAACCTCATGACTTCGGTCAAGAATTGCCAAGAGCGAAATCCACAACCCGAGCCTTTGGACCCTAAACTGAAGACTAGACCAGAGACCGGACCCCTGTTCAGGTTTAGGGTTTTGACATAATTACCCCAAGTACCTGTAGAGTTTGATACAAAGACCTCCTGAAGATCTTGAAAAAGCCCTCAAGCATCCTCAAGCCCCTCATCGACCCTTTTTAGAGTCCTAGGCCTTACCCTACCTAAACCTCTAAACCCTAGCCTCAACCCTAGACCCTAACCTCTAAGCCCTACTAAAGCCCCTTATCGACCCTTTTTAGAGTCATACAAATGCCTATTTGTCGAAAGGCTCCTGCGAACTTCCTGCGCCGAAGTTGTGCTATCCTCAGCAATACCATATGGGTCGTTCTCTAATTTAGGGTTCCTTTTCATAAGGGTGCAGTACTATGTTTGGGACTTAAAACGGGCCCAGAATTTAGAAAACTGCCCCAATACCTGCAGCAAGATTGCGATGGTTATCCGGACTGTTAGGCCCCACACCCTTCACCTTGGACTTCTCCTTGGCTTCAATAGTGCCTCAACGCCATGCAAGCATTCACAGCTCTTCTTCGCCTCAGGAATACTTCTGCCCAAGCAAACAGATACAGAGGTCGGACTCATTATGAACCTTATGAGTTATCTATACTAACGCCTGAGTCCAATTATTAAGATCCCTCTGCGAATGCCCAGCTTTTGCAAGGGACTTTCCCTTGGATGCCACGACAGCCACGAAAGGATCCCGCAATTTCGGCAGCCGCCGCAAGTTCAACCACTCCCTCCTGCAGTGAAGATAAAAAAACAACAATCCTAATCTCAGAGGCTTCTACTGATGGCCAGCAGGCGCTTTGTCCAGTCTTTTTGACTACTTTACAATTTTACATGAAGAGAGTTTACTGCCCAGCGCAGAGTCAGAACAGACAAATGTATCAGCTCTGTTCGCACTTCGCCGTGGCAAGGAGGTAATGTGTGTGGGTATATACCCGGAAGTCCCAATCTCGCATCTTTCTAACCTCGACCTCGAGCCGGCTACTTACTCAACCCCAAGTCTACCCTCAACCCCAAGTCTTTCGGCCCTGAACCATGAAAGCCCTGTTCCCTAAACACTTCGTCAGCCTGCCCAAACCTGCTTCGTTACCCTAAACCCTATAATTTTTGGGGTTCAGAAAAAGAACCTGCAAAAAGGTAGGTGATGGTAGCTTTAAGGTTGGGCTTACTTAATAAGGGGCGACAATTAGGCTTTCGCAGAGGAGCGCGCTTCAGCTATCCCCTGAAGTCGCCAAGCTTACCGTGATAAGCCTTGAACCATTGAAAGGTTTAGGGTTAAGGGCTTTAGGAATAAGGTTTAGGGTTAAGGGCTTTAGGAATAAGGTTTAGGGTTAAGGGCTTTAGGAATAAGGTTTAGGGTTAAGGGCTTTAGGAATAAGGTTTAGGGTTAAGGGCTTTAGGAATAAGGTTTAGGGTTAAGGGCTTTAGGAATAAGGTTTAGGGTTAAGGGCTGTAGGAAAAAGGTTTAGGGTTAAGGGCTTTAGGAATAAGGTTTAGGGTTAAGGGCTTTAGGAATAAGGTTGAGGGTTAAGGGCTTTAGGAATAAGGTTTAGGGTTAAGGGCTTTAGGAATAAGGTTTAGGGTTAAGGGCTTTAGGAAAAAGGTTTAGGGTTAAGGGCTTTAGGAAAAAGGTTTAGGGTTAAGGGCTTTAGGAAAAAGGTTTAGGGTTCAGGGGTTTAGGAATAAGGTTTAGGGTTAAGGGCTTTAGGAATAAGGTTTAGGGTTAAGGGCTTTAGGAATAAGGTTTAGGGTTAAGGGCTTTAGGAATAAGGTTTAGGGTTAAGGGCTTTAGGAATAAGGTTTAGGGTTAAGGGCTTTAGGAATAAGGTTTAGGGTTAAGGGCTTTAGGAATAAGGTTTAGGGTTAAGGGCTTTAGGAATAGGGTTTAGGGTTAAGGGCTTTAGGAATAAGGTTTAGGGTTAAGGGCTTTAGGAATAAGGTTTAGGGTTAAGGGCTTAAGGAATAAGGTTTAGGGTTAAGGGCTTTAGGAATAAGGTTTAGGGTTAAGGGCTTTAGGAATAAGGTTTAGGGTTAAGGGCTTTAGGAATAAGGTTTAGGGTTAAGGGCTTTAGGAATAAGGTTTAGGGTTAAGGGCTTTAGGAATAAGGTTTAGGGTTAAGGGCTTTAGGAATAAGGTTTAGGGTTAAGGGCTTTAGGTAAAAGGTTTACGGTTAAGGGCTTTAGGAATAAGGTTTAGGGTTAAGGGCTTTAGGAATAAGGTTTAGGGTTAAGGGCTTTAGGAATAAGGTTTAGGGTTAAGGGCTTTAGGAATAAGGTTTAGGGTTAAGGGCTTTAGGAATAAGGTTTAGGGTTAAGGGCTTTAGGAATAAGGTTTAGGGTTAAGGGCTTTAGGAATAAGGTTGAGGGTTTAGGGGTTTAGGGCTTGAGGAGTTTAGGGGTTTAGAGGTTCAGGGTTATAGGGACACGAAAGCCCCAAGGAAGCCCTATGTCTGCTGAAGCTCTTGCAAGCCTTAAGCCCTGAGCGCATGCCCAGACCCCCGGGAGGATCTAGAAAGTAGATCCCCTAATTTGGGGCCCTATACTACAAAGGCTACTTTATAGGAACCCCCCATTAAGGGATCTACTTTTTGGATCCTCCCGGGGGTCTGGGTGATGGACCAAACTTGTCAACGAACCACGGCCGACAAACACTACAAGGCCCCTTCCAGAAAGAAAAAGCCTTCAACACGGTTGATGGACAAAGTCAAGAGCTGGTATGGTCCCTTTTTGAGTAGCCTAAATAATGGGTGCCGTACTATATTAGGGACCCAAAAAGGGACAATAATTTTGACCCTAAACCCTAAACCCCAAACCCCTAAACCCGAAACCCTTAAACCCTAAACCCCCCATCAGGGTTGGGATAATGTTACAGCCCAAAACCAACTGCAAAGGCCCCCACAGTCAAGAGCTGGAATAAGTAGTGATACTGTTGATGGATCAGGGTTTCCTGTTCCCAAAGGGTCCTAGGTATTGTTATGGGGAATAGTTCCCCAAATCATAATAGTAATTCCTAATATAGAAACCCCACATTCTACGGCTGATGGACAAAATCCTGCATGACCCTAAGGACCCTAAACAATGGGAATTATGGTATATTCCTTATAATGGGTAATGCAGGATTTTGTCCATCAACCGCATCTCAATAAAAAGAGGGAGGCAAGTGGCAAGGCCCTTTCAGCAGGAAGCAAAGGCAACTGAGCCTCGGCCCTGTAAAGAGCGATGTAAACCCTAAACCTCAAACCTTCAAGCCCAAACATGCCCAAACCATCCCAAATCCTGAACCTTCAACCCCAAAACAAACCCTGAACCTTAATTATACCTTAAACCTTAAACCCTAAACCCAAAAAAAACGATGCAAAAAAAAGTGCAGCTAAGCCCTGTGCCCAGGCCTCCCTTAGGTGGCGGCAGCTGGACGGATCTCGCTGGTCAGGTCGGGTTTAGGCTTTGAGGATGTTTGAGGTTTAGGGTTGAAGGTTAGTTAGGGCTTAGAGTATCTGATGGTTTTCTAGTAGTACAAAGGTTAGGGTTGGGGTTTAGGGTATAGGCATAGGGGTTTATGGTTTAGGGGCTGCGTCAAGCGTTCTCCTACTCTTCATGTCGCCAGGGTTCCAGGTGCTAGGTAAGAGTTGAAGGGAGCATTTCATGCAGCGTTTTCGTCGGATTTTGTTAGTGGCTTACAAGGGTTTTGTAGGGTACAATAGTGGGTTCGGAAGGGTTGCTTGGTTGTTAATTGGGTGGCTTTGAAGGCTTCCTTTAAGGTTCCTGTACGGGTTGTAGAAGGTTTTCCGTGTGGGGTTCAGGGCCTGCCGTGGGGTTCCATGAGAGGAGCTTGGAAAATTGAAACAGGGTTCTTCTAGGTCTAATGATCTAATAACGGTTCTTACAAGTCTTTATGGTGTGCTAGAGATTTCAGGGTTCTAGGGTTTTGAGTAAGGATGGGATGGCTTTGAAGGTTCTGTAAGATTCTTGATGGCGGCCCGGGTGTAAGGTCTTCCATAACGGCATAGACTCCAAAGCCCTTTCAGTGGCCAGCAGCATATGTTAAATATAAAATGGATCCTGAACGATCCACGTTGCATTGCTTAATGAAGCGCCTAGCCCCTTGCTCTCTTTGAGTCTCCCATGGACGTTCATAATGCTGGTTTGGAGTTGAATGGTGCGGGAATTAGGGAGTATTACTTTAGAGTGTAGAGTTTGGAGTTTAAAGGACTGGGGGTTTAGGGTTTGGGGCTTGGGGCTGAGACCTTGACAATCCTGAACCTCTCTTCGGCTGCCACCCAAAGCCCCTAAACCCCGAAATCCATGGAAAAACACTGAAGCTTTAAGGTGTACCTATCAGAGCTTGCTTTGGTGCAGGGCCTCCATAAACTCCACCTTAGTGGTTTATAATTAAAACCGAAGCAAAAGCAGAACCTTTATGGAACATGCAGGAGCCCGTATACAACCCTTAAGCAAACCATCCCTTAAGCAGACTTTCAACAGACTTGTGCCTAGAGTGTCAGGGGATGAGCGAGAAGGTTCTTGACTGGGATTTTGGCTTTGGGGTCGCGGGTTTAGGCGTTTTGGGGCTTTAGAGTTGTATAGGATTTAGGGTTTAAGGTTTGGCGTTTGGGGTTTAGGACAATTACCTAAAGGAGCAGGGACGTAGGGCTTCATAAGGGCTTACTTGTGGCATTGTTTCTGTAAGAAGGTTATTGCGCCTTATTCCAGCCTACTTACTCTCCAACCCTAAACTCTACGTACCCGAACCCCCAAAGCTTAAACTCTACGTGCCCTAACCCCCTGAGCCTTTACGTCAGGTCGGGGATACCATCGAAGCAGTCGGCAACGCCGTCACCATGGTGCAAAGCATGCTGTCGCCTCAGCAACACTGAGAATGCTGGTTATGTCGTACAGTTTCAGGGTTTTACGGTTGCAGGGTTTGCTTACATGGACAAGTTAGGCTAATTTAGGATTCATTAGCTTATCGGGCTAGGGCTTGGGGTTATCCGCTTATAAGGTTTGGATTCAGGGCTAAGGGTTAGGAGAATTCCATCGTGCCCCATTGTACCGCTGATTCTGTTTTTTCATCTTGACTGTTGTCAAAACCGAAGACGCAGTGCTCCGAAACCCCGGCGCGAAGCCCTTCTTCCGGATGGGATTCTAAGACTTTAGATAAGGGTGGTTGTCAAAAATTATGGTCCCTTTTTGGGTAGCCTAAATAATGGGTGCCGTACTATATTAGGGACCCAAAAAGGGACAATGACCCTAAACCCTAAACCCCTAAACCCTTAACCCTTAAACCCTAAACCCCCCATCAGGGTTGGGATAATGTTACAGCCCAAAACCAACTGCGAAGGCCCCTACAGTCAAGAGCTGGAATAAGTAGTGATACTGTTGATGGATCAGGGTTTCCTGTTCCCAAAGGGTCCTAGGTATTGTTATGGGGAATAGTTCCCCAAATCATAATCGTAATTCCTAATATAGAAACCCCACATTCTACGGTTGATGGACAAAATCCTGCATGACCCTAAGGACTCTAACCTATGGGAATTATGGTATATTCCTTATAATGGGTAATGCAGGATTTTGTCCATCAACAGTACTAAACCCTAAGGGACCAAAGCACCTAATAATTGGGTACTCGGGTTTCGGATAGTCGCTTTGTAGATTCGTATTTGGTGGAGTTTACGCTGCTAGGTACTTGGGCCCTTAAGGATTTCGTCCTTATGAAATATTCTATCAACATACCCCAACGACACTGTTTCAAGAGTTTCGGCCCCCTATACTATATCCGACTAGTTTCCGCGAGACAGGCCTCTTAAGACGCTTTTGCCGGAAGCCCGTATGTTTCCCGGTCTGCAGAAAACTAGGATCACCTATAGCTTTGGAGAACTCTCGTTCCAACCATAGCTCTACGCGTACGTTTTCTTGTTCGCCCTTGTAGTCAAGAGACCCACACCCTGTAATATCAACTTGTGCAGACAAGTAAATAGTGTGCACTGGGATCGACTACCGGACGACTGTGAAGACCGCACGGGGCTGGGCATAGGGTGGGATAAGTCGTACTATACGCATACAAGGAATCCATGGCAGCTGGCATGCGAAAAGAATGACCCCGTGAAGGACCCCTGCGGAGTAGTACTACGGGGCGTCGATTTGATAAGAAACGGCACCCAGACCCCGAATACCCCTTAATTCCCACCGCGGGGTTTGGCAAGGGCTTTCATGGGCGCTCCGAAAATTCAAGCGCGCGCGCGTTTTCAGCTTTTCGCGGGCTGAAAACTCCCAAAAGCGCGCGCTTGATTTTTTTAGGCTGTGGCAGGAGGGGTTAGAAGCTTGCGGAGGTCTGAAAGCTGGTTTAGGCAAGCCCGGGTAAGGCCTGGGCGTGCCAAAAGTTCAAATGCACGCGAGAATGAGCGCGCTTGAACTTTTTGCAGGAGGGGTTGAAAGCTCGCGGAGGCTCTGTTTCCTGGTTGAATTAGGGGATTTAGGTTGGGTTGAGGACCCTGGATAAGAAGACATGCCAACAATCCAGGGGTCTCATTTCTTATTCCCAACGATTTCTTATTGAATGCGCTGGCCGTGCTAAACGTTCAAGCTTCTAGGACTCTATTTGGCTTTAAAGAGGGTTTTTAGGCATTGAGAAGCCGGCCTATCAGTCAAGGGTTGGTGCTTCGCTTCAGTAGTCAATCAGGTATTATTTTACTAGATTCCTATATACCACGTGGTTTATTATTTCTATTATTTTTAGTAGTATTTGTTCCTTTCCGACTTCCTTTCAGGGATAGGGGGCGTTGGTAGGGCGCTAACCCTACACCGCAAGGCGGTATACACCCTAAACCCTAGCCCAAACCCTAACTTGGGGTTGTTGGCTTCAGTACCGGAATCTCTTGGAACAAGTACAAGTGTTTGGAGAGAGCTGCTAGAGCCAAGTGGAAATGCGTCAGAAGTGCAGAGGGCCGTGAACAGCGCATCGCTCGCAGGCGTTTGGCCTTGAGGGGCTTCAATGAGTTACCCAGAGAGCCCATTACCCCTTAATTAAGGAATATGGCTTAAATTATATAAATTATACAGGGCTTCATATTATGATTTAGGCTATATTCCTTAATTAAGGGGTATTGGGCTCTCTGGGAAAGGCACAGGAGATTGAAAGCTACGCAGCAACCGCTTCGCACCAGTCTCAAGGGATACTGTGCGGCGAGGTAGCTTGTCACGCTGAGTAAAGGTTTAGGGGTTTAGGGTTTAGGGTTTAAGGTTCATCCCAGTCGATGTGGCAAAAGACTTTCTTCGAGGTCTGCTTTATGCCGGCATTCACCAATTAACGGGTGAAGTGGAGCATGAGGTCCGTTTTGACCTGCCAGCCCATGCTTATGTGCACTTCTGCAGCATCCCCGAGTTCGAAGACTTCGACCCCCACCGTGAGACCTTGAAATGAAGGAAACCTGGTACGGGATTCCAAGATGCCCCAAGGGCATTCTCCCTTAAGAAAGCCAAGTACACCCGAGACCCTAAGATAGGCTTGCGCCCATTTTGGTATGACCCAGAGGTCCTCATCCTAGTTAAACACGTGGATGACATTAAGATTGAAATGTCAGGAGAATTCCTTCACAAATTGCGGCTAGAAGCCTGTCACACATACGGATGGCAGCGTTGAGATGAATCAAGACGATTACATATCCGACGCTCCGAACTCACAGGTCGCAGCAGTGATGCTCCGTGCACCCCCGCAGTACCTGGCAGGTATCAGAACTTGGTAGGAGCATTGGCTTACAGCTTGTTGTCTCAGTCTTGCGCAGCAGTCTTACTCGAATCATTACAGCCCCTACCTAACCCTTAAACCGTTTACCTTCTTGAGCTGAGGCTCGCTGGTAGCGCCACCAACTCGGAATGCAGCACGACAGCATGGCTTTTTCGGTTCAATTGAGGGTTCTGTATGGGTTCATTCAGGCTTAACTTAGCTAGTGAGCCTTATACATTTGCTCTATCTTAGAAAGTTGGACCTTTTCGGGGCCCGGTTGTTGAAGAAGAGAGTTATAAGTGGGTCGGGGGCTTCTGAGTTCTGGGGTTTTCGGGCTTAGGGGTTTAGGGGTTTAGGGTTTAGGGTTGTTTTCGGGCTTGCAGTTTTGGAGATTTGAGTTTCAGGTGTTAGGATTTTTGGTGTTTCAAAGTATGTTTGGAGTTCTCGAGCAGCCCGAACCCAAAATCCAGAACCCGGAACCTTCAGACCTTAAATCCTAAACTCCATAATCTCAATGCTTAAACCCCAAATCGAACCGGGTTGAGGCTCTAGGGAGCTATTCGGGGTGAGGTAGCAGTGTTATCCCGTTATCGGCCTGCAATAATCGAGTAGGATGTCCCCCAAGTCTTGTCCTGTTTATTGAGGCCCCTATGTTCGAGTTCCTGGTAACTAGTGCTAGGAAATACAGGCGTTATGGACAGCACGAGGAAATCGTTACAGGGTGTTTTGGGGACGCCTGAACTTTCCACTGTGGTTGTTTTTGGTCATGTTGGGAAAGATGCTGAATATGGGACTTTCCGAAAATTAGGGGTACCTTATTTTGCGGTCCTTGTAATAGGAATCCTACTATTTAAGGTACCATATTACGGTCCCCTATTTTCGGTAACTCCCATATAGAACTGTACTTTGATTAAAAAAAACAATGAACCCCAATGTAGAGCAACAGGCCGCCCTAGGTGGGACCTAGGATGAACCCTGATGCAAACCCGCGATGAACGAACTCACGTTCTTTCACCGCCTTAATATTGGGATTTCTAACTCTGCTGTTTATGAGACTCATAGGAGGTACCCAGACCCCCGGGGAGGATCCGAAAAGTAGATCCCTTAATGGGGGTTCCTATAAAGTACCCTTAGTAGTATAGGGGATCTACTTTCTAGATCCTCCCGGGGGTCTGGGTAATGGAACATAGTAGCTGAGGTGTAGATGACGCTTTGAGTTGATGTCAGGAGGTCGAGAGGTCCACGGCGCAAGCAGCCTTCTAAACAGTACATCCTTACCAGCAACAGACCCGCAAGTCCTAAATCAGTTTGCTCTACTTAAAGCCGACACCTTAAACCCTAATGTAGGAACCTGATTAAGAAACCCTGGCCCTATAACCCCAAAATATTAGGATTCATATACGGAACCCTAATAAAGGCCCAAGGTTTCTTAAGTTTCTTAATCAGCCAAAATCCTGGGCTCGAGACCATGGCCCCAGCACCCTGCAGTCAAGAAGGCCCCACGAAACACTTGGGAGGCAATGCACGCATGGTCGACATGCCCTATGGACTCTTCAACCCGGACGGGGGCTTAGGGATGTTTTGGGATTCCGCCAAGATTCCTTTCACAAGGGGTGTAGAAGGGTTCTATCAGGGTTCAGGGTCGAGGAGTTGAGAGTTCGGCGTGTGGGAGTTTAGGTAAGAGGTTTGGGGTCACTTAGCCGGTTGAAGTTTGCAAAGAGGGATTTGGGATAGGTTGAGGCGTTGTAAGTGCAGCTTTGGGGGGTTCAGATCCCAGAGGGTCCATATACACTACCATTATGGAATTAGGCCCTGAAAGACCATCCCTATTATGGTTTCGGGGACCTAATTCCACAATGGTAGTGTACATGGACCCTCTGGGTAATGTCCTTTATTAGGGTTCCTTATATGAATCCTACTATGTTGGGGCTATAGGGCCAGGGTCTCTTGATCAGGTTCCTGCACTAGGGGCTTTAATGATTCGTATGCGCACCCGCTGGGGATGAAGTCACGCCTCTGAATTGGGTCGCCATGTTCTAGTACCCTTGTAGAGAACCCTATTACTATAGAACTCTTATATAGACCCCTTTTAAGGAATCCTATTCTAATCCTTAAAGGTTCCAGCATCATGAAACCCTACCGCCCTCCCATCCGAAAAGGCCCCTAGACCATCCCAAACCCCAAAACCACTAAGCCCTAAAGCCACTCTTCTTATGGTTTAGGGTTTAGGGTCCTTTAATATAGCACAAAACCGCTAAGCCCTAAAGCCACCCTTCTTGTAGTCTTCTATCCTGCCCCTAAGGCAGCTGAATCGAAGAGTGGCCTGGGCGGCACCGCAGACAAGCTCCTGGCAACTTGGTGAGCCACATTCACTACCATAACCTGATTTTTTGTGTAATATAGGGGCCTAAATAATTACCAATACTATTTTGGGGGGATCCTTGTTGTAATTGTAGTATAATGGGCCCAAAACCCTATTCTAATTATTAAGGCCCTTAGATTAGGTTCTTATTATCAACCCGAATATAGTAGTGTATCTGGACCCTACAAATGGTCGGTTGACATATGGCTTCTGTTTAGGCAACTAAGTCTCCCAGATGGCCCTGTTTCCCCTTTCGTGATCTTCGGTTCGGTTCAAAAAAAACTACCCAGTATCCCTTTCTATTCCTAGGTTACTGGGGCTTTATGAGGGTTTAGGTTTTAACATAGAAGTTAGCAGCTTGCAAAAAACGACCCATTCTTCGTTGGCATTTCCCTATCATGACCCTACCGTAATATACCCCAAAACTCTACCCCAATTATTCAGGCCCTTATCTTACAACTTCGGATCAGCTCCAGGCTTCTGACAGCGCTTGAAGTTCAGGGTATAGGGTTTGGGGTTTAATTTGGGTTCAGGGCTCAGGGTTTGGGGTTCGGGTATAGAGATCAGTGAGTGTTTTGTTCAGGGCTTGGGGCTCAGGGTATCTAGGATTTAGCTTCAGGTTTTGGGTTCAGGGTATAGGGACCACGGGGTTTTGGGTTTGGGGATAAGGTTCAGGGCTTGTCCTGTTCGAGGTCCCCAAGTGAAGAAGAGCTTAAGTGAGCTTGTTACAGTGTTTCTGTTGAGGGCCTAGATGTTTCTGAGTGGAGGTTGCTACAACATGTTGGTTTGGGGTGTTAGCAGGGTTGTGGGTTCTTGGCGTTAGGTTTCGTATCGGATTCCGCAAGTGTGGGTTCGGGATAGGAAGGCTTGGGTACTTGATGTTGCACGTACTCCGGTTCGGGATATGTTAAGTACACCCGCACTTATCACCTAGCCTGCACACACTCAGTCGGTCAATTGTGCATTTAGGTACCGGGTGTTCGTCGTAGCCCTAAACCGCAGTCCTTGAACGATCGATGCAACAAGTAAACCCTTTGCTTTGAAGCCTCGTCCTCCGAGAAGCCCTCTTACCACATCTAGAACCATACAAACACGTAAACACCAAAACAACCAACAGCAAAAAAGAAGCCATCCTATTGATTGGCCCAGTCTTTCGTCGGTGCTGAGAAGCAGATGAAGGCCAGGACTCCAAAACAGACTTCGTGGTAGAGGGTTTGGGGTTTTCGGTAAGGGGTTCAGGGTTTAGGGTTTAGTGTTTTACGGCTGCTTTAGGTTTGAAGCTTGCTTTAGCGGGGTTAGGCTTGGGAATCTCGGAAGGATGTTGATTTTTGGGTGGGTCGAGGGCGGGGGTTCTGTCGTTGGGGCCAGTTTCAGGATTTACTTCGGCTGCGGTGTCTGGGGGTTCCCAGCAGTTGTTCTCGCTATCTTTGCTCTGGTTTTATGGGTGGTCTTTACACAAAAAAGAAGGATGCTAGCCAGCATTTCGATGCCTTATCTTGATACCAAACTTCTCGCGTACTCTCATGTTCTCTGACACAGAACTTGTGTCTTGAACCCTTGATCCGGTTCTGCACTGCTGAACCAGAGACTCCACACTAGACCTAAACTTAAACTTTATCCCCATGCCCTTAACAACCGTCAACCCTAAACCCTAAACCGTCTTCCCCTGAACCCTCAACCCTAAACGTCACCCCAAGCCCTCCACCCCCCGAAACCCTAGAGCCCAGACTTTCCCTAAACCCCAAAACCTGAAGCTTGAACCATAAACCCCGAACTTACCATCAACCCCAAGCGCCACAAGCTCTAAACCCTATATCCTAAGTCCTGAACCACAAACTCGAAACCCTGAACCCCCGTTGTTCAAGGCTCTCCTATTTTGAAACAAGTTTCAGGCCCCCCGCTACAGCCCTTCAACCCCAAGAACAGAAATCAAATAATCGAATAACACGGTTGATGGACAAAATCCTGCATGACCCTAAGGACCCTAAACTATGGGAATTATGGTATATTCCTATAATGGGTAATGCAGGATTTTGTCCATCAACAGTAAGAACAGTAATAAGAAGAATAAAGAAGATCACAATAAACTTTTTTCGAATGCATCGTGCAGACCGTCAAGCAAAGGGAGAAAATCCTCAAGAGCGACATGTTCGACTCATGGCGTGAGGAGATGGTTTCGCGAAAGGCCATAGAACGCGAAGAAGCCGAACTGGAGGAGAAGGCGGCCCTAAACCCTAAACCCCTAAACCCCTCCCGACGGAGAGCTACCGAAAGGAAAGGGCGAGGCCAAGGGGCAGGCCAAGCCCAGGCGCCACATCGCTCGCACTCGGAGCTGCCCACGCGGCCCTGTGAACAAAAGGAACGGTTTAGGGTTTAGGGTTTTAGGGCTTTAGGGTTTTGGGGTTTAGGGTTTAGGGTTAGCAGTTCTTGCAAGATGCCCTCAGCCTGAGATCTTAAGGCTGGCAGCCCCAACTCCCGGCAGCACCACACCTCTTAGGGTTCTGGTTGACGGTTTGAGGCTTAGGATTTAGGGTTCTGGGTTTAGGCCCCTGGACCCTAAGCCCTAAAGGTTTCGAAGGTCTATTTGGGGATGCTTATAATAAGGATCCTACTATTTAGGGTGCTATAGTAGGCTCCCCTATTTTCGGAAACTCCCAAATGAGGTAATATTTAGGGTTTGGGGCTTAGAGTTTCGGGTCTAGGTGTTCAGTGCAGGTGAAGTTGCCCCTCACCGTGTGGGGCCAGGCAAATCTTTGGGGTTTCGGGTTTTTGTTGAGAGACGGTGTAGTATGTTCGGGTCCCTTTGCAATTTCCTTTCTCAGGGCAACCAGTCATGTTCAGCTGCAAAGGTGTGTTGTTAGAGTGCCATTCTGCTGGGTATTCGGTATTTGCCTGTTTCCAGTATTCCTTGAGGCATGTGCTGCTGGGCGTTGGTCTCCAAACCATGAACTTAAACTCCTCAATGGTTCTCATGCTTGACGGGCTGGGCCAGAGCTGACCTAAGGGACCCTTAGGGGGGTGGGGGGGGGGGGGGNGGGGGGTAGGAGACTCTTTATTAGAAGTATGAAGGCCCCCTATACCCCCTCCCCCCCTACCCCCTCTAGGGGTCCCTATGACTAGGGGTCCTTATGACTCCTGGCAGTTGGAAAGGTCTTGCTACCATGGTTACCATGGTCCTTAGACGAGCACCGTCATCGAGAGCTTTTACAGAGCTTGTCGGATGCATTCTCGACCATAAACGTACCACACATAATTCAGGTAGTTGGAGGCCCCGGAAACATAATAAGCAAGCAGCAAGCAGGGCTTCATTGGGTTAAAGACTACATGTGAGTACCTCCGATTGGGTTTGTCGTGTGGCTAGCCTCATGCGCAAGCTCTGTACACATCATCCTGACTTGGCAAGTCGTTGGCCCATGAAGCCCAAGATCTCTTGAAGGGATGTCGCTCAAAATGTAGATGGACCCTTATCTTGTTTGGCAGTGCGTTCCTTAATTCTAGCCTTGCGCACTCATTGGCAGTCGTGCCTTGAAGTTTGATCTGTGCGCAAGCAAGTACCGGATCCGCAACAGTGAGCACAGTTTCCCTGACTCCTCGTGTCGTAGGAGTTTAGGGTTTGAGGTTTTCCGGGCTATGCTCGTTGTTCAAGCAGATGTTCGCGAAAGTACGGCCTTGTTCAATTTCATGCAGGAGTGGAGCCATTGATTCAACACTTCCTGTCAATGGTTGATCTTCCCACTCTTGATCTTTCGCTCTCCGCTTCGCTAATTCATCGACTAAGTTCAGCCCCTGTACGTGAAGAGCCCAAAGCCCGAAATCCAGAAACAGCGAGCGCCCCTTAGGCTCCCAAAAAGAACTGCTACGCCTCAAAACACGTGGCATACTCCACCCTAAAAATTCGAAATCTTGAGGCGTCTATACTGTTTTCTGAAACTTTGAAACTTTGCGGGAACACTTACAGAAACCCTCTTAGAACCCTGTAGAGGAACCCCGTGGATCCAGCGCAGAGGGCTCGAGTTGTTTTGACGAAGCCTCATAGGTTTAGGGGTTAGGGGTTTACTTAGAGGCCCAGGGGACTTAGTAAGTCGGTCTTAAGTAGAGTCATAAAGTCCCCTAAATGGAGTTACCCCAATTATAATCCTACTAATAATCGACTTACTAAGTCCCCCCGGCCTCAAAGTAGGGTGTAAGAAGAACCCCCAGAATCCTAGGCAGCCCCCAAGCCCAAACCAGAGCAACCAAAGTCTGCGATGCTTAATTTCAGGCTGGCACAAGCCTGGTAATCTATAGAGGCCTGCATAACTATGGCGTTAGGTTTTGGGCTGCTTTGTACTATAACGCATGAGGAAAAACAGGGAAGGCTCCTTCACTAAGTACTCAGGCTACTATGTGGGTAGTTCTCCAAATTCGGGTCCCGCTTTTGTGTGTGTGTGTGTGTGTTAATGAGGGCGCCGTATTTGGGGATCGAAAAAGGAACCCTTATTTGGAGAACTACCCATATGGTAGAACAAATCTTCAATGTAGAAGCAGAGTTCAACCTAATCTACGTAAGTCCCACGAACTCTGTGCTGCAACACCTCGACTCAAGTGTCGAAGTTCTCAAGCCTAAATCCTAAACTCTCGTTGCTTTTGGCATCCTAGAATTACAGCGTGTGAAGCCGGATCATCTAGAAGTCCTTACTGGTGCAACAGCCGAACTTTCCCGTTATTTCCCATGATTGCAGCCCAGACTGCTTTTTAGAGGCCGTACACGGCATGTCGGGAACCTGGTCTTTCGATTCCGGCGGGCTCCATTCCACTGACTACGTCTACAAGGCTCCCTGTTGTTCAGACAAGCAGGGTCGGGGCGGTTTGGGATTGAGGGCCCTAAAGCCTTAAACCTTGGGGTTTAGGGTTTAGGGTCTTAGAAGGGCTGAGTATAAAGCTTTAATGTGTAGTATTATCTCCACAGAGTCTCCGAATCATTGTAACTACTTCTGTAAATCCGGGACCGCAGTCTGGCTTACCAGGTTCACTCATTTCTAGTGTAGTGGCTGAACGGCATACCTGGGTTGGTAAGGAGCATGCTTCGTATTAGAGTATGGCCCAAAACGCTAGTCTGGTCATCTCCCTGGTGCTTAGTAGGGAATATGGGAATGGATCCTTATAGTAGTCCCCTATATAATCCCCCCAAAATAGTCCCCATAATCCATTCCCCCATTCCCTACTAAGTACCAGGGAGTCATTCAAGCCAACGGTTTTAGGGTGCCCGTGTCGGAGCAACTCATGAAGGCGATCTCAGACATACTAAACCGAAGAAGCTGCAGCAGTTACTCCAGCAAACCCGGTTTAGGGTTTAGGGTTTCCGAAACCCTACACTAGAATTAGAAGCATATGTAACTTAGACCGAAGCCCAAGCCCGAAAACACAAGCGCCAAGACGTCGAAGTGTTTCCCGGGCGAAAGCCTTGAAAATGTCCTTGGCCCGAGATCTCCCTAAGCCCCTTTAATTGAGGCGTACTCGTTAACATCATGCTAGGAAAGGGTTTAGAGTTTAGGGTTTAGGGTTATCCCTCTAGTATATTTTAAGGCATACTCAAGAAGTATACCTTAAAATCATACTAGGGATCCGTTTACAAGTTAGGGCAGATTCGTTAATTCTTATTGTACCTACCCTTAGTAGCTGAGTGGATACACTTTACACTTTTTGGGATAATATTACCCACTATAAAACTGAAAGTGTAAACTTTTGGGGCTTATGAACTCAGCAGCTAAGTTCCCAGAGACTCCAAAACCCCTTAATTAAGCAATATACCTTAAATCATATTAGGGTTCCTTTTAAAAGTTAGGGCATATTCGTTAATTCTTATAGTACCTAACAGGCACATTCCTTACGAGATACCGAGAAGATCTGGGGTTCGAGGTTCAGGTTTCCGGGTTGGGTCCCTTCTTGGAGCAGCGGGGGAGGGATTTGCCGTTTAGGAGTTTAGGGTTTAGGGTTTCAGGAGTCAAGGGTTTAGGGGTTATGGGTTTGGGGGTTTAGGGTTTAGGGGTTTAGGGTGTAGGTATTCCGTCTCGGAAGGATCCAATTCTTGGAGTCATTTGGGTGGTTGTCAAAACTAGGGTCCCTTTTGGGGCTCCCAAACTAGACGGTTCGTTCTTGAGCGTAGAATTATATAGGGTGACTCGAGGGAGAATGGTTGTGACAGGTCCATAGAGTTACTCATCTAAATAAACTGTTGCCTAGGGCTCAAAATCGCCCGGAAGCCTCATGTACATAGTGGCTTTTGATGCAGGCTTCCGGGAGATGGCTTTGCCATCTGACCTTTCGCTGCAAGCCGAAGCTGCAGCGCTTTTGGTGGCTTTGCCTGATCCTTCTGACCTTAAGAGGCCTCCGACGACCGTTCTGCAAGAGTGGATAGTTGGAAATGGTGTAGCAGACATGGTGGTTGATGCCGCGAGGGACACCTTTCATCGCGTCTCGCAAGCAGAGGACCCTCGGTCCTTCGAGCTATGCATGCGGACCGAACAGGCTGCTTGCGAGATCTGACACGTTGGATGTGCCAATGGTCATAGGTGCTCGCAGAGGTGACTTTCGCATCCCTTAATTAAGGGATATGCCTTTTGGGGTTCCTTACAGGGGTCTATAAGGGTTTCTATAAGAGAATTAAGGAATATACCTTAATCATATTATGGATCCTAATATACTAGTATTCTATAAGTGTACTATAGGAACTAAGTGTGTCAGGGCCTTTCTGGCCAGAAGCCTGAAAATATGAGTCCTCAGAGCCTTGTGATTAGGGGTAGCTTTAAGGCTCTTGGGTACGTGGCTACTTGTTTTGCTTTTTGCGGGGCTTATGGTTTCTTTTATAGGGATCCCCAACACATATAGTTTGGCCTACATTCCGGTTTGTGGCTGAACTTGCAGGGCGGAGCATGATATAAAAGCCTGAACACTTGTCAATGCAAGTCCTCAGAGTTCCTTGGGGTTTAGGTTTTAGGGTTTAGGTATTGTAGTCATTCATAACCACTCCATACGGTTGATGCTATGAATCCTGCCTTACCTTAAGGACCCTAAACTATGGGAACTGTGGTATATTTCTTATTATGGGTAATGCAGATTTTTATATCATCAACCGTAGTATGCCCCGAAACCTTGCTCACATTAAGGAATATCCTTTACGAATTCAAGCATACTAGCAGCCCTTCTCAAAATTTCAACAGAACCCTTTACCGGAACCCGTAAAGGACCCTAGACTCTCTACTAAGGCCCCTGCACGACGCTGAGGTACGGGGTGTCTAAAGGGGCTCTATGACTGGGTTCCCCAGTAGTACCCTTTTACCCTTTTTTGGGGGGTTTCCCTTATTAAAACCGAATAGTAGGAAAAAGGGTACCCTTATTATTAAGGGACTACTGGGGAACCTAGATGAGGGAGCCATCAGGGTTCGGGTTGCAGCGGAAAAATCTATGCTTCAAGGGCTCTCGATTATCTAGGTTCCTGAGTAGTGCCCTTTTGCCCTTTTTAGTTTAGGGCCCCCTTATCAAAACCAAATAGTAGGAAAAAGGGTGCCCCTATTATAAAGGGGCTACTCAGGAACCTAGTTATGGTTTCTTCACATATTTCCTTAGAAAGGGTTTAGGGTTTCAGGCTATACTTCAAGGGTTATCGATTATGGTTTCTTCACATACTTCCTTTTAAAGGGTTTAGGGTTTTGGGCTACCGGTGAACCCAATTCAGTTGTGCCTTTTGGGCGGTATACGGTTTGATCCCTGCATACAAACCTGAGGTGGAGCAGGGCAAGGGCGCCCCAGATGACTTCTACCTTTGCTGCTTGCTTGCACAAGTTGGTTTAGGCGTTTAGGGTTTTTTTTAGGGGTTTGGGGGTTTAGGGTTTAGGGGTTGCTTCTCATAACGTTGGGCTTTCTGTTCGGGTGCGGAATGCAGATGTTTGGGATTCCCGCGTTGGGGCCTCGTTGAGATGTTTGAATAGAAAGTTTGGAACTACATATTTCGCTATTTTCTGCAGCCTCTAGCCGCTTTTTGCTGCGGCTGAAAGCAGTTCAGGCTGTAGCGTTAAGGCACCCGAGAGGCTTACATACCCAGGCCTTCCAAAATCCCTTAATCAAGGAATACACCAAATATACCTTAAATCGTATTAGGGATCCTACTACGATAGAAGGTAGATTCCTTAATCAGGGGATTTTGGGTGGTCTGGGTAGGCAAGCACAAGTGGTGGCAACTTCTCCGAAAGGAGCATCTCGACAATCTCCCGGCCTCTCACAAAGCGCAGCAGAACGAGATCCTGATGTTGGAATAGTACGGTTGATGGACAAAATCCTGCATGACCCTAAGGACCCTAAACTATGGGAATTATGGTATATTCCTTATAATGGGTAATGCAGGATTTTGTCCATCAGCCGTAGGAATCCTGCTCGAAGGTGGGGTAATCAAAAAGTGAGTTGTCAACCCTGGCCCTTCCCATTCAGAAAGCAATTCCTGCAGGTGTTGGGCAGTTGGTTCTGAATATGGGAGTTTCCGAAATTGGGGGTACCTTATTTGGGGGTCCTTGTAATAAGGATCCTACTATTTAGGGTACTATATTAGGGTCCCCTATTTTCGGAAACTCCCATATGTTGTTGGGTACCCTGCTCTAACTTGCTACACTACTGTTGATGGACAAAATCCTGCATGACCCACTATAAGGAATATACCATAGTTCCCATAGTTTAGAGTCCTTAGGGTCATGCAGGATTTTGTCCATCAACAGTACTGTAAATGCCCTTTCAGAACCGTGAAACGCAAGCCCTACACCCTCAACTTAAGCCCTCAAGATCTCATCCAAAAAGACCTACACGCACCCGGCGCACCCTTAAACGCTCCCAACACCCTCAAATCCTGGATGCCCCACGACAGTCAGAAACCACCGACGAATATAGAAGCCTGATTAAGAAACCCGGTGTGTTTGTTTGGATGCTTTTTATGAGCCCTAGTATTATGGGGTTATAGTTCCAGGGTTTCTGAAGCAGGTTCCTACATTAATCCTAAACTCCAAGCCCCAATCAAACACACTAGACAAAAAACTCTTCCGCACACTCTGATTCCCAGCCCCAGGCCCTCAACCACCTTAAACCTTATGCCTAAAGTCTTGTTCAGGTGTTGCAAATGCAGACCAAGACACTAAGCCATCAACCCGAAAGCCAAACTATTAGCCTAAGCCCAAGACCCTGAACCTGAGCTCAAAACCAGCACAAACGAAACCCCAACCCTAAAGTCTATTAGGGTCCCTTTTTGGGTATTAGGGTTTAGGCGTTTAGGGTTTAGGGAAACCGCGACCTTGACTCGTGTTCCCAGACCTAATTAGCGCCAAGCCGTGTTCCGAAATCTAAATCCTAAACCCTGTTCCCAAACCTTTTTTGGAAACCCGGTCCTTAAAGGAACTTTTGTAAAATCTTCAAGCCCTAAACCCTAACCACCTAAACGCCCTAACACCCTAACACCCCATACCCTAGACCCATAACACCTAACACCCGAAAACCCCGAACACCCTAGGCGCTAAACCCGAACACCCCTTTCGGGCTCTATTCAACCCTACAAGCCTTCAAACTCAAACCGCTTTTCGGGCACCGGAAACCCTAAACCCTACCACCCTAAACTCTAAACCCTACCACCCTAACACCTGGCTTCTAGGGGCACCAGAAAATGAGGTGACGCCCGCGACCGACCTCAGCACTGCGCGCTGCTGGGTGGGAACCTGAAACACGCGTGTGCCTTGGCTTGGGGCATTCTTAGTAAGTAGTAGATCAGGGGTACTCAAGGGCTTAGGGTTTAGGGCATAGGGTTTGGAGGGTCAGGGGACTTAGTAAGTAGATGGTAAGTAGAGTTATAAGTACCTTCAAAGGGATCCTAATTGGGATTATGGTACTTATAACTTATAACTCTTACTTACTAAGTCCCCCGACCCTCCAAGTAGTAGAGCGGGGGTACTAAAGGGGGCTCTATAAGGGTTCTATAAGGGTAGTGGAGTAGGTAGTCTTTAACCTTGTTGGGGTACGATAACCCCCATAAAATCCCAAAGGTTAACCTGTAGGCTCACCATTTAGGATACTGGACCAGTAAGCATTTACCGATAGGGTTTCACATGAATTTAAAATTAAGGTTCAGGTGTTATTCTATAGGGGTTATAGTGAACCCCAGAAAGTTGGAACATCGATTTAGGATGGTTCATGCTGGGATTCCCTTTACTTTACTTTAAGGGCATGAGGCTAATGATGTTCCAACTTTCTAGCTTCTACTGTACTGTTGAGGTACTACTCGACAGATTTCAGGATTCCGCCTTCAGGTGATTTAACAGGTTCTGCGAGGGCTCCTCAAGGGTTAAAGATTTCGGTTGACGTTTCAAGGTCCTGTATGGACTCCTGTTGGAGGTGCCTTTCACAGGTTCGTGTGGAGAATGCGAGGAGGGAACTAAGCTTTAGGATTTCGGGATCTTAGGGTCGGGGGGGGGGGGGGGGNGGGGGGGCTAAGTGCCTTGGACGCTCAGGGACTACCGCCGCTGGGGAGATTCTTGTTCGAGGTTTCTGGTTTATGTCTTCGGATATCCAAAACTATGCGCTGTGTTTGCAGCCATAGGATTTAATAAGTAATGTTGGTTTAGACTTTCTGGGTTGGTAAAGCATGTAGAAATTTACGATCACGTGTGCCGCCGTTTCAGCTTTGGGTCTATGACTTAAGTGCGTTTTAGAGGGTTAGAGAGATGTTTTAGGATTTTAGTGCTTTATCGCTCGATGGTTCAGGGTTTTAGGGCTTTAGGGTGCTAGTCTTCGGGAGTTAAGGTGTTGGGGTTCAGGGTTTAAAGTTTAGGGCTTTGAGGTTTGGAGGGTTATGCTTGAGAGTTTGCACGAGGTTCTAGACGAGCGTCACAGTTTAAGCGGCACTAAGCTACCGAGGTCGCTACCTTAGCGCTGTTTCGTCGAATAAATTGTCCCATGATGCAAACCTCTGATTAGTAAACCCCACTGTTGGTGAACTGTTCAACTGTTCGGAGTACTTGTGGATCGTTGTACTCAAAGGGTCGGGGATCTCAGTGCGTAGGGATACATTGTTGTTGAAATCTTGGTAGACTGGCACCTGGAGGTAGTCCGTCCAGTGTTTATATAAGGTTTCTGCGAATTTTTTGTAGCAGTCTGGCAGCTTCCTTCAAGCGTTCTACAAAGTGTTTGTTGGATGAGGCTGTTTGTACTCTCGATCACTGAACCCGATAAACCTAAACCCACAGCCTGCTTGCAAACAGATTCCTGGCAAAGGAAACCAAAACCCTTAAAAGCCCCAAACCCGGATCCGAAACGCTAGTCAAAAGTCAGCCGTGTTTTGTAGGCGCCGCCTGGTACGATCCGAAGCAGTGCGACTTCTGCGAGGCCCAAAGAGGTTGGGCATTGGGTTCAGCGATGTGGAGTTTAGGTGTTCGAAGGAGGTTCGGGGTGTAATGTAGGGAGTTTTCAGTGAGTCTTAGGCCAGAAGCTCCAAACAAACGCAAACTAGGTTCCCCAGTAGTACCCTTTTACCCTTTTTTTGGGGGGGGTTCCCTTATTAAAGCCGAATAGTAGGAAAAAGGGTACCCTTATTAAGGGACTACTGGGGAACCTAGCAAAGCCCTAAACTCCAGGGCCCTCTCCGAAGGAGCCCTGGGTCTGAACCCCACCAAACCCAACGATTCCCTGCATCCGAAGAAGCTTAAGCTCTAGACTACTCTGAACTCTAAACTCTAAAACCCTAAACCCTAAACCGTGGCTCTGCAGAATCTGAACTCTAAAACCCTAAACCCTAAACGCAGCCCTTCAAAGCCAAAAAACACCATAAAGCCCTCGACCCCCAACCCCCAGCTAGAACCCAAGAAGGACCCAACCGAGGCCCAAAGCATAAGACCCCAGAGCCCCCATGAAAGCTCTAAGTCAACCTGAAGACCGACCCAGAGCCGCGGTTTAGGGTTTAGGGTTTTAGGGTTTAGGGCCCCGCCACAAGAAAAAGCAACAGTTTTCAGGGCTCCTTGCTATGATCTCCTTATATATCAGCCCGTAAGAAGGTTTTTTAGCTTTCTTGGGGGTGTGGCTTAAGGCAACACCTTATAGCCAAAGCAGGACCTGGGTGATGAGCTGAAGTGCGACGTCCGCGGCTGGAACCACAAGGACCTTATACTGGGCTCGCTTTGGCAAAGTTAGTTTAAGTTAAGGGTTTAGGGTCTTGAGTTTAAGGTTTAGGGAGTTTAAGCTACCAGAAAAAGGATAAAGCCGAGTGTTTGCTATAGATCCCTATTATGGTACTTCAACAGGGACCTCATTCTAGGTAGCTAAGCTTCATCCTTTTTGAAGGGTACTAGAATCCCTATTCGGTTTAGGGTACTGGGCAAGCAAGAGGAGGGTGCTTTATAAGACTTACTACAAGGATTCTGCAGGTTTGCGGTCAGGGCCTACGGTTCAGGGCTTCAGGTTTGGGGGCTTAGGATGTGGGTTTTAGGGTTTCGGGATTAGGGTCTGACAGGCGGCTTGGAGAGATCTTTATCAACATCGGATGCAGGGTGCAGTAGCCGTCCCTACAATCGAGCACTGTAGTATTCCGTACCAATCAAACTTCCCACTTTTCCCGTAATTAGGGGCCGAATAGATCCCCTAAACCCTAAACTCTAAACTCTAAGCCAGAAACGACGTGGGGGTTGTGAATCCCCTTCTGGGGGCTTGGAGGCTCAGTCCCGAAGTTAAGGCCTTTCAGGCAGCTCCCTTTGAAAACTCCTGAGCTCCAAGAGCGTTTGAAGCCGGAACCCTACTGTAAACAAATACCTTGGGTATTTTGATAGTAATGTCTCCAGAATGGTCTAATTTTATCTGTGGGTGCTAAAGCCCGCTCTCCAAAAGCCGACAACCCACTCAATATGTACATAGATTTATATATATATATATGGGTAGTTGTCAAAATTAGGGTCCCGTTTTGGGGTACCCCAAATATTGGGTGCCGTACTATATTAGGGATCCAAAAAGGGCCATAATTTTGACAACCACCCATATATATATATATATCCATCAAAATCCACCTCGAAGCAACCCTGGAGCTCCAGGAAATGAAATGGGCACGTGCTCGGGCGCAAAGTTTGGCTTGTTCTTGAGGGATATTTTTGGAAACTCACGGGTTTTTTGATGCATCAAAAACCCGTTCTTGAGGGATATTTTTGGAAACTCAGTGGACTTACTACGTACAGAGGTCGGAAGAATTGCCAATTCTATTGCATCGGCTTCCTGAATGTAAGTTTGCTAGACTATACCTCAAACCCTATCGCATTCGTTGAGGACCGCTACATGAGCAAGAACTGGGGCTCCAAAATTCCGAGTCTGGTACTTGGGCTTCAGTTCTAAGAGCCTTTCGTCTTCAGAACCAAAGGTGTCTTAGGGCTTTGAGGGTTTTGGGCCAAGTTTAGGGTTTAGGGTTTTAGAACCAAAGGTGTCTTAGGGCTTTGAGGGTTTTGGGTTCAGGGGTTCAGGGGCTCAGGGTTCAGGGTTTGGTTTAGGTTTGGGGCGGCCTGAGGGCTCTCGCTTGTGGATCCAGAAGCCCTTACCGCTACTGCCTTTGCAAGCCGAGGCGTCCCATCCCCTAATTTGGGGCCCTATGCTACTAAGGGTACTGTATAGGAACCCCCATTAAGGGATCGACTTTTAGGATCCTCCCGGAAATCTGGGAAGCCGAGGCGTCCCCATCTATCCCCGCGATCTCTTGGGAGAGCTCTATCGCGGCGTGGCCCCGATGCATTGGATTAGGCAGATGCCCTGAGAACCCCCAAGCCGAACCATGAGCCCTCTCAAAGCCTTACCCTAAGGGTCCATATATGGTCACGCGCTCCGCGGCCCCCCCCTCCCCCCCCTCCATGGTCTATGGTCCAGGATGGCCCCCCTCCTGTGGGATGGAGTGGGGGGGTCCCTCTTCCCCCTGTGGGGTGGTTGTGGGGGTTTTGGGGTTTTGGGTCTAGCTTAAGCTTTTGAGTTTTGGGTGTTGGGTTAGAAGGTATAAGGCTTCAAGTCGACAAGGGCTTAGGGAGGATTGGAGTGTAGGTTCGTTAAGGTTGACAGTTTATGTCTGGTTTAGGCTTAGAGCCTGCATTTAGGCGGGGTTTAGGGTTG
>BGNK01000539.1:209375-233720 GCA_003297005.1 Symbiodinium sp. clade A Y106
GGGGGGGGGGGGGGCTGGGAACGCCAGACGCCTGACCATATACCTATATGGGAGTTTCCGAAAATTAGGGGTACCTTTTTTGGGGTCCTTCTAATAAGGATCCTACTATTTAGGGTACTATATGAGGGTCCCCTATTTTGCGGAAACTCCCATATACCTATATAGTATATACATGGGCCTTAAAGTAGTCCCTATGCCGGCACTTTAAGTATCTAGTATATGGGTACATTCCAGGGACCTTAATATTGGGTCCTTAAGGGGTCTAGGGCCCTAACTACAAGGTCCTTGGAAGCATAGGGTTAATCCTAGACCCACAACACTCACAACCGCAAACGGGTAGGCCCCCGCCCGAACCCGAATCCGTAGCCCAAAAACCCAACACTCTCTTGACCGCCAAACCACCCACAGCCGAAGGAATGGAAGGACGTGTGGATGCGGCCGTCAGGTGCTCAGAACTATCGCAGCCGCGCTTCTATACACCCGAAACTCTGTTTCAGGTGTACAGTTCAGGGTGTGGGCATTCAGGTTCCCATGGCCCGTAACTACTATAACCATAGTTAGGGTTTAGGCTTCAGGCTTGAATGTTCACGGTTTTGAAGGGTTCGGCACCTTTTGTGCACCCGACAGTCAGGGATTCGGGTCGTAGGGACCCTACTAAACCCAAACTGGCCGCTGACTGTACTTCTATCTAAAACGATGTAGAGGCTGAAGGAGTTCAGGGTGTGTCATGTGAGTGGGGTGACGTTGAGGCATTGAACCTCGCGTGCATAACCTGTGCAACAGTGGACGCGTTTGTCCTGCTTACGAATTAATGTCAGTCCGAAAGCCCAAGCAATCAACGCTAAGGACTGTAGATTCAAATGTGCAGGATGTCGCAATGCCTAGTTGCAACGCCCAAGATGAATGCAAGCACGTTCTCATGGCTTTCGCAAACCTCAGAGTGACAGCAAAGAGCGCCCAATACTACATACCTCGTCAGCAGAGGATGTTGTCTTTCATTTTCATGAAGTCACTGGAAGAATCCCTTCTTCCTCATGGTAAGCCTTGAACCCAAAGCCTAAACCCCACAAAATCCCAAACCTAAAACCCTAAAACCCTAAACCCTAAACCCTGAGCCCAAATCCTAAACCCTAAAACCCTAAACCCTAAACCTTGAACCCAAATCCTAAACCCTAAAACCCTAAACCCTAAACCCTGAACCCAAATCCTAAACCCTACAGCCCTAAGACCTTAAACCCTAAACCCTGAACTCAAATCCTAAGCCCTAAACCCTAAACCCTAAACCCTGAACCCAAATCCTAAGCTTCAACCCTGCACTCCAGAACCCGACTGCCGCACCCAGGGTCTTCGCATCTGTGCGACTGAAGAAGGCAACGGATGGGAGTTTCCCAAAATTAGGGGGTACCGTATTTGGGGGTCCTGAAAATAAGGATCCTACTATTTGGGGTACTATATTAGGGGCCCCTATTTTCGGAAACTCCCGGATCATCCCAAGCCGTCGGTTCCCAGAGACTCCGATATCCCGCAATTAAAGAATATTCCTTAAATTATAGTAGGATCCCTAATATGATTTAAGGAATATTCCTTAATTAAGGCATATTCCTTAAATTATAGTAGGATTCCTAATATGATTGCAGGAATATTCCTTAATTAAGGTCTATTCCTTAAATTATAGTAGGATCCCTAGTATGATTTAAGGAATATTCCTTAAATACGGGATATTGGAGTCTCTTGCGTTGAGGGTTCAGGATTTGGCACTTGGGGGTTTCGGTCACGGGTTGGGGTTTAGGGTTTAGGGTTCATGGTTTAGGGTTGAGGGTTTAGGGTTTGGCACGTGGGGGTTTAGGGCTTGAGGGTGGCATAATCCTCTTCACATGATTCCGAGGGTTGAGCAATGCTTCGCGGAAAGTGCCAACACGTTCATTTAAGCAGGCAGAGAACATTATTCGTCCGTCTCAGAACTCTGTACACTGCTACTGTACTTGGTTATAGGGCTTTTTGACTGGAGAGGGCCCAAACCCCTAAACCCTTAACCCCTAAACCCTACCTGAAGCCGGAAAGACCTACCTTTTTAGGGTTCCCTATTATGCTTTCTGTATATAGTGCCTGAAAACGGTAGGTCTTTTCGGCTACAGGTAAACTTAGCAATACTTTCCAGAGGCTTGAACTTGTCAGCCCAAGCCCTAAAGCAGCAATCCTAACCCCTACAAAAACTGCAGTAGTATTTACCATGATCATCGTCATCACCCTCATCTCCATCATCATCATGTTCATGGCCGTAATGATAATAGCAATGGCGCAGAAAGCCACTGTCCCGTACAGTCAGTCGACACCAGGCCGGTCTCATGGGCGAGATCAAGAAGCTGCCAGCAGCCCAAGTTACTTTGCATGTCCTTTAAGCTTGTTGGGGTATGATAATTCTTATACACTCCAAATATAGAAACCTGTTTAGAACCATTTAAAAGAATTTGGTATAGACCCTTTTAAAGGAACCCTCGTCCTAACTCCTATACTTATAGACCCCTTAAAAGAAATCTGAATCCTTATCGCCCCCTTTAAAGGAATCCTTATAGACCCCTGATTGAAGTCCTTCTAGACTCTTTTAATGCCGAATCCTAACTCCTAGAGCCTCCAGAGAGCCCAATACCCCTTGATTAAGGAATATGGCGAAAAAAAATTTCGGGCTTCATAATATGATTTAAGCTATATTCCTTAATTCCCTTATGGAACCCCTATAGATCCCTTTAAGGAACCCTTTAGGGAAGCCCTAGGCCTTAAGCTATCCCAGAGAGCCCAATACCCCTTAATTAAGGAATATGGCTTAAATCATAGTATGAAGCCCTATATAATTTAAGCCATATTCCTTAATTAAGGGGTACTTTTGGCTCTCTGAGTCTCAGGCCCGACCAGCTGGTGACCACCGGCCCCGGGAGTGAAGCGATGAACGGGCCGCACAGCCGCAGAGAAAAGGGGATTTGTAGGGCTTCTATAAGGGATTTATAAGGGCTCCTTAAAGGGATCTATAGGTGTTCTATAAGGGCTCCTTAAAGGGGATCTATAGGGGTTCTATAAGGGATCTATAAGGGTTCTATAAGGGCTCCTTAAGGGGATCTATAGGGGTTCTATAAGGGATCTATAGTGTTCTTTTGAGTGCTCCTTAAAGGGGATCTATACCTGTAGCCGAAAAGACCTACCTTTTGCGGGTTCCTGATTATGGTGTTTATGTATGGTTCCGTAAAAAGGTAGGTCTTTTCGGCTACAGGTAGGGGTTCTACAAGGGATCCATAAGGGCTCCTTAAAAGGAATCTATAAGGGTTCAAAAAGTGGGGGGGATAGGGTTACTTAGAGGAGTCGGGGACCTAGTAGGTAGTAAGTAGAGTTATAAGTACCTAGTACTAAGGTAGGTAACCTTTAACCTTTTGGGGTAGTGTAATCCCTATATAATCCATATATTATGAAAAAGGGTTAACCTTTGGTTCCCCATGATACCCGACAAGTAGGAGTACCTTAAATGCAATCCTAATTGGGGTTTGCTTGAAGGGGCAGGGGACTTAGTAAGTCGTTTGTAAGTAGGGTTATAATTAGGGTAACTCCATTTAGTTTAGGGCACTTATATCTCTACTTATAACCTACTTACTAAGTCCCCTGCCCCCTCAAGTAGACCCTAAACCCTAAACCCCATAGATCCCTTTAAGGAACCCTATAGATCCCTTTAAGGAGCCTTACTAAGTCCCCTGCCCCCTCAAGTAGGGTTGAAAGTCTGCCAAGAACTGCCCCAAGACCTTCCCGAAGCTTCACGGGGGTTCGTAGATGTCTGTTGGAGGGTTGCTTTAAGGGTCCCTAGGGGGTTCTATAAGGGTTTCTTTTAGGGTTTAGGGTCTTACAAGTAGGGTTAGAAGTAGGGCAAGTATTATACTTCTAACCCATATTGGGGGACTTATAACCCGCTTGCAAAGAACCGCCCTAAACTGTTGGGGCGTGCTAAACCCTCCGGGTGTAGTTCTTCAGGGCTTTGAGCCCTTAGGGTTTAGGGTTTAATGAGTCGCCTTCAGAATTAGAATAGGGTTCCTTTAAAGGGATCCTTAAAGGGGTCTAAACTGCAGAACTTCACCAAGGACGGTGACTGTGAGTCCGCGAGGGTGCGTGGTTCCAGTGTCGAAGAGAGCCAGCCCTGCACAGGAGACGTTGGTCGAGCACTGCAAAGCTCTGATGTTCACGCAGGAGCTCGTGATGCACGTGGCCAAGGAGTGTGGTGACTCCACGGCTTTGGCGGCCAGATTCGGGGACATGGCTGCTTACCTGAAAGCGCCCGCGTGCGACACCTTCGGAATGTCGCAACATGATCTGTCGGTCTACATGCTCTGTGAAGAACTGGTGCGGGGAAATCGACACAAGGAGATTTCTCGCCACTGTATGTTTTCACAAACTCCATGTAGCAGCCTCGAGTCGATGAAGACTCTTTTCCAACCCCATTAATGTAGGAACCTGATTAAGAAACCTTGGGCCTTTATTAGGGTTCCTTATATGAGCCCTGCTATTTTGGGGTTATAGGCTCAGGGTTTCTTAATCAGGTTCCTACATTAGGGTTTAGGGTTTAAGGCCCTGAACCTTTCGGGGTTTCGGTTTTAGGGTTTAGGGGGTTGAGTTTTGAATGCTGCGGTTTTCGAGAAAAATATGGGTCGCGCAGCCTGAAAGCTTCTTCAGCAAATATGGTGTTACAGAAGCATCCCTGTTGGGGACAGACTTCAACTTCCTCGCGATTTCGCCTTCATGCCCCCAGTATTATCAAAACCGTCTAAAGACCGTCTCTACGTTCTTGAGTAGTAGCCTTTTGCCCTTTTTATTTTAGGGTCCCCTTATTCAAACCGAACAGGAAGAAAAAGGGTACCCTTCTTATGAAGCGCCTACTCAGGAACCTAGGCTTTTGTTTAAAGACCGCAACCGAAGTCTAGAGTCTTTGTAAGGTTTCATCGCGGTTTTGTGGTGTAGGGGGAGTCTCACGTCCCGGCGCAAGCTTTGAGTGCTTAGGAACCTGAATCCCCAATCACAGTTATTACCCATAGATCCCTTAACGGAACTTTACAATGAGAGCCCCTTAGAGATCCCTTAAAGGGACCCTAGCATAAGAGCAAGCCCTGGGGAAGATCACCACTTGGGCCGAGGGTTTAGGGTTTAGGGTCCCTCAGAGATCCCTTACTCCGGGTATTGCCTGGGTTCAGTAAGATTCCTCGTGCCAAAAAGGTCGCTGCCAAGGTGCTCTACTCTTTGTCTACGAGGGGTACTACAAAGGTTACTCTCGGACTGGGTTCTATCAGGCTAGCACAGAGGTTACTACTTGTTAGGAGGGCTAAGTACAGGGATTATTGGATTTACTGGGTGTACTATGCATCCTAAAGATCTTAAAGCCTCAGTTGAATTTAGAAGAGCTTTTGACCAAGGGTTTTTGGGGCCGATGGTACTACAATTATAGTAACGAACCACCAAAAGAGTATAGGTAGCTATTATAATAAGGAACCACCAAAGTAGTATAGGTAACTATTAAGGCCGCAAGACGGGACCCCAATATCAAGCCCGAACGTTCCCATGATTTCTTCAGACCTCAAAGCAGGAACTCGTATTTGCGTAAGAATCGAATCTTTACCGGTTGCTAGTATACCCAAAACGACACCCAAGATATGCACTCACCAGCATTCATAAGGAGCCCTATACGCACTCACGAAAGCCGTATTCGGAAACCCTGCTGACTATACCTTCCATGAGCCGCAACCTGTGTAAAACCCTAAACCCCTACACCCTAAACCCCTAAACCCTAAACATCCCTAAACCCTAAACCCTGTCGCCTCAGGATTCCTGGCATTGCACAGCCACCTTTTGCAGGCCGGCGGAACCGATTGTAATAGTGTTTGGGGCTCCTGGTTCCTCGAGGACCAGAGGCAGGGGTATAGTATACTAGAGTCATACGGGGCTATAAGGGGATATGATTACTAAATATTCCGGCCCCTAAACTGCATGAGCTTTGTGAGCTTAGGGCTTGGCAGTTCCAGACTTCAAGGCCACCTTTATCACCGTTTCATGATGGTTGTAGAAAGCCTAAAAAAAAGGCTATAGCACCGTTTGGGCACCTGAAACGCTATTGCCAAGCACGTCCAAGCTCTTGGCCCCAAAACCCGAAGCCCTAAAAAGCTGGCCTAGGCCCCAACCCTGAACTCTCAAACTCTCTACCCCTAAACCACCTTAGATAGCCAACGGGCGAGCTTTAATGCTTCTGGCCGTTACATATTTGGTCTCTATCTTCGACAGATTGAACTTCGGTTATTGAAGAAGACAGTTTAGTAAGCCTTACTTCCGAAGTCAACCCTGAACCTGGAAACCTTAAACCCCGAATCCCGAAAATACGAAACTCTCAACCCTAAGCCACTCATGGTGCGGTTCCGCAAGGATGTGCACTTGACTAAGGGCAACAACCGACGACCGGCATGACTGCACCGGCCAAGGCCACCAGTTCCCTTCCACATGTCATGCTTTCTCTCTCTCGAAAAGTACGAAGAGAACGACCTTTTCCCGGACATCTTCCGCTCCGGAAAAGTTCTGGACTCTTGCAGGGAAGGCATGTGACGACAGGCTGACGGAACACCCCTTGTTGAAGGGGCCTGGATGGAAGCACGAGACGGTGCCACTTTTCGTGCACGGTGATGCTGCCGAGTTCCAGAGCCGAGATTCACTGATGCTCTGGCGGCGTGCTTCTCCAAGTCCTGCTCCGTTGCAGCGATTCTGGATGCCAGTATGAAGTCGGTGTTATGTAGGTAGCTTAAGGAGGTATGGCGACGAATGTACCCATACGTATACATCAATGTGCTGTTGATATCTAAGGATTGATACTATGAACCTTCTGAATAGGGTTGGGGGTTCCTTAGCCTCCAGGATATCCCCCTTCAATGTTTACCTTCCTTTCTTATCGGAGGGTCCGTACCATAAATCTTGCGTGCTTTAGGTCTTAAAAAATCATGCATGGTTACCCGTATGATTTGCATACCTCTCAGTAGCTGAGTGGATACACTTTACACTTTTTGGGACAATGTTACCCACTATAAAACTGAAAGTGCACACGTTTGGGGGGCTTATGAACTCAGCAACTAAGACCTGCATTCGGATCAAGGCTTCAGCGCGTTCATCGCCGTCACCTCTGGCAGCATGGAAGGACCTCGCAGTATTCCTCAGACTGGAGCATACCTGTAGCCGAAAAGACCTACCTTTTTGAGGAACCATATATAGAATCCATAATAAGGAACCCTAAAAAGGTAGGTCTTTTCGGCTACAGGTAGGGTTTGGGTGTGGGGCCTGGCTTAAATCCCTACGCCCAACACTATAAACCTTAAACCCTGATCCTTAGACTGGGGCAGGCCCACCAAATAGAGCACAGTAGGATTGAAGCACTGGTCACTGGTACCTATGGGCACCAGAGTCCTGTAGCACCTTTCTGGATAAACCCAAAACCCTGTAACAAACCTTTCCATTTCCCGCTAACCCTGTTTGAAACCCTGATAAAAGCCCTTTCCCCTGCACCCTGAACCTTAAAGAATGTACAGTAAACCCCATAAAGTTGGAAACCTGATTAAGGCCAAATAGCGCTGGGATTCCCTATACATTACTCTTAAGGACTGAGGCTATTAACTATTGGGTTTCCAACTTTTGGGCTTCTACTGTAGAGCTGAGATATCTGTGACTCAAGTACCAAGAACCCTCAAAGTCCCTAAACCAAACTCTTGCAGATCCCTGTTGCAACCCTGAACCCCAACCCTTCTGAAGCCGCTTCATCGCACCAAGCAGGTGCTGCAAAAGATTCCAAAGGGTATGTAAGCTGACACCGCCGGGTGGTCACAACCTCAACCCTATACTATAGGGGCCTAAATAATTACCTATGCTATTTTACGGGCACCTTTTTATAATTACAGTATAACGGGCCCCCAAACCCTATTCTAATTGTTAAGGCCCCTATATTATTGCGTTTGGGGCTGAGATTTTCGCGCGGTCTAGGGGCTTAGCGGCTTGTAGCGCCCTTGCCTTTGTTGGGGCGGCTCCTTGTTGGAAGCTGAACGAGAGACGAGGTGAATCCTGCTTCTTCGGGAAGTACTCTTATGCCTTCCTGCCTTGCCCAGAACGCCGGGGGGATCAAAAAAACAGTAGATCCCTTAATTTGTGACAAAGCCCCAACACCCCGAACCTTATAGCAGCGCTTAAACAAGCAAGCATAAGCTATAACACTGATATTTAGTTTTTATGATATAATTTCATATAATACAATACCGTGTTGTTGTACAGTTTATCAATATGTGTATATACATGCATATGGAAAGAGACCGTTTAAGCCCCGAAGAGCTCTTAGAAAACCTGCCGTGTAAAACACTTTTAAAATTTCATGATCTGGCAGTATTCTTAAGTTCTTGTGGCTGTCGTCGGTGTAGACTTAAGGCTAAGGGCTCGGGTTGTTACGGTTCAGACCATTTCAGAACTGAAGGGCTTAAGGCTTGTGGTTTCGTGGGTAGGAGGAGGATACCCATGTGGGAGTTTCCGAAAATTAGGGGTACCTTATTTGGGGTCCCTATATAATACGGCACCTATTATTCGCACAAGCGCTCCCCAAGGCCTTCTTAGGGTTCCTTCATGTTGGTTCTTGACATCCGCAAACCGTGTTTCCTTCAAAGGCCATGTGGGGGGTTCCGAAAATAGGGGACCCTAGTATAGTACCCTAAATAGTAGGATCCTTCTTATAAGGACCCCAAAATAAGGTACCCCTAAGTTTCGGAAACTCCCATGTATTTGGTGCTACAGTTCTCCAAGTTACTTATTGACCGTGTTTGAATTTCCACAAAATCGTAATGTACATCTCTATTGTCCTAAACCCGAGTACAGTACCTAGTCATGAGGTACCCTGGCCCTTTTGCGACCCATAAAGGCAACCTCGTAGTAACCCCCAATAGAAAGCTCACACAACCATTATGGAACCTTTATGGCAAGCCTTACAGAATCTCTGCGGACCCTTTACAAAACCCCAAAAAGCCCCATAGAACCTTCAGGCCTTGTCCTAACAGGACTGCTGCTGCCCTCCTGCATTCCTTGTCCAGTCCGCCGACTCGTGGCCGCAATGTTGCTTTTCAGTGTGTTGGTAGGGAGTAGCGCTTTAGATCAGGGGGCTCTAGGGTTAGGGCTCGCCCCAAAACCTCCAGTGGTTTGCATCCCTGGAACTTTGGGACCGGGAAATGACATGCCTTCTTAGGACGATGTTTGTGAGGAGCACTCCTAACGCCAAACATACCTTCCTTACTAAGTGATCTTATCCTCTGAGACTGCTTACCGATCCCCAGAGCCGAAACCCCAGGCGTTAGAAGTTGCACGATCCGTTGAGCATGCCAAGCTCTCTGCGGGGCTTGAGGGGCTACGGTTTCCTCAGTTTCAATTGCTTTGCTGAGCAGCATGGTTGTGTTTGAGCGATTGGATATGCATGAAGTTTGCTTCATTTTGAACCCCGAACCCCAAAGTACAGAATCAACTTCAGAATTCAGGAAAACTGAAAAGCTCTGAAGCCCTTGCGAGGAAGATCGCGTCGCTGCACTGGCGTCGGCTTTTTCCTCTAGGGAAAAAGGAACGATGCGCCTCAGGGTCTCATCTTTGACGAATGGCAGGGAGGCTTCAGAATGCTTAGTCCTTGTTGTTGAAAGGACCCTAAACCCCCTAAGCCCCTCAACCCTAAACCAACCTGAATCTTAAACACTATATAAACCTTCAACGGAGCCACGAGGTCAAGCATAAGACCTTAGTACGAATGACAGAGGAACCTTCATTTCGCCCCGAAAAGAACAGAAAGTTTAAAGATGGTGATGCAGAACCTAAGATAGGGGCCTTAGTGTAAGACATTGTCTTCTTTAGGGCCCCTTATTGTAATCATTCCAAACACAATATTTATGTGTATATATATATATATATCTCTCTCCTTATCTCTCCCCCCAAATCCTATTCGAAGTATTCTGTCCTCCGTATAACCCTAACCCTCTGAAGCCTGGGAAGCAGCAGAAGCTCGCTGCTTAGCGCTACTATGTTCGAGATCCCGTACTCTTCGGAATCCGTAACTTTGCTTAGGGTTTAGGGTTTGGGGTTTAGGGTTTAGGGTTTGGGGTATTTTGCATTAGTCGGGTTTATGGTTTGAGGGATGTTCTTCAACATCGGACGGTTCTGGACCCTATATCCGAATCCGCGTCCGTGTGGCTACGCATGGGCCCCAAATGCCAAAAGCTCAAAATCCGCAAAATTAAAATTCAGGAAACATTGAAGCTGAAGCCCGACAGCCCAGGCCCAAAAACCCTGAACCCTAGAACCCGTACCGCAAAACCCAACTACCAAAGTATCGCTTATAGTAACCCCTCAGATCAAGCCCCGGGCTCCTTGTTGTACTAAGACCATCTAGGTTCCTGAGTAGTACCCTTTTGCCCTGTTTAGTTTAGGGTCCCCTTATCAAAACCAAATAGTAGGAAAAAGGGTACCCTTATTATAAAGGGGCTACTCAGGAACCTCGCCATAATGGAGCCCAACAGCTTAGTCTAAAGATTAAGGCTCCCAAACTCCACTGTTCTAGAAACCGTACAGAACCCTCACTTCAAAGGAAAGTTTTCAATTCAAGGAGCCCAAAACCCTATTCTAATCATTAAGGCCCCCCTACGGAACCCTAAACCTTAAACCCTAAACTCTAAACCTTAAACCATAAGCCCTAAACCTTAAACCCTAAACCTTAAACCCTAAACCCTAAACTCTAAACCTTAAACCCTAAACCTTAAGCCCTAAACCTTGAACCCTAAACCCTAAACCCTAAGCCTTAAGCCCTACCCTTCGGGCTGATAGCTTCCGAGGTGGACCGCATCTCACTGCCGAGTTTGTGGCTGGAGCTGTGGCCTCGGGTGGGTTTAGGGTTTAGGGGGTCCTTGAAGGGATCCGTTTAGGAGCCTGTAGATCTATAATTAAGCGTTCTTTCTATAAGGGCTTTTAAAGAGATCTATATATGGGTGGCTGTCAAAATTATGGTCCCTTTTTGGGTCCCTAATATAATACGGCACCTAAATATTTAGGGCAATTACCCAAAAAGGGACCCTAATTTTGACAACCACCCATATAAGGGTGAGCTATGGCCTTGGTAGGTATCGAACCATCCTTTCAAGGATCCTCATAGTTTCGGGTTTCAAGGGTCCGCAAAGAGATCCTTCTAGTTAGGGCTTAGGGTTTAGAAGGGATGCTAGGTGCTCCCTAAATCCCTAAACACAGCAAGTGCCCCAACCAAAAAAGCCCGTCACCATTGTGAAACCCCATGACGCCAAACCTCCAGAACACCCGAAACCCCCATAGATCCCTTTGAGGACCCCCAAACGAACCCTTATGAAAAACTACAAGCCCCCAGGAACGCCCTAAACCCTACACTTTTTCAACCCACCAGTGCCCATAGAGATCCCCTGAAAAGCCATTGCCGAACCCTCGAGACCCCTTTCAAGCCGTCATAGACTCCTCATAGACCCCTCAAAGGCCCTAAAAACTTAGAACCCTCATAGATCCCCTTCAAAGGCCCTTATATAGATCACATCGTATACAGGCTCCTATGAGGACCCATTTTCACTGTCGCAAATGCCGGCCCGTGTGCAGGGGCACATTTCTAAGCCCTCGCCTCGTTTGGCCTTTCGTCGATTCAGCCATGGCCTAAACCCCAAACCCAAGCCGCCCAAGTCGGAAGTCATCTGGGGCCAGCCAAACATCGTCAACACCGTGGCCGTGCCGCTGGATGACATCAGTGTGGCTGCGGACTCGGGATGGAGACCTGAGCTTCCAGCTGTAGTACTTTTTCTATCAGCAAAGCTCAAAAATGGCAAAAAAAGGCCAGTCCCTGTTCGGAAATCCGACTCTGCTGGGCCCAAGTCGGCTTCAGCAGCCTGACAGCAGCTACGGCCCCCGGTCACCTGTGTAATTCCAGTGCAGGACATGGATGAGGCCTTGAGAGGCACCTCGCAGAAAGAGCTTTAATAGATTATTATAAGGAGCCCCCACACCCTATTCTAATTGTTAAGGCCCTATATCAAGACTTCGGAAAACTTTAAGGTGAGCATGGTGCGTAGGTTCTTGAGAGTTCTTATGGTCTCTGGTGTCAGAGAGCTTTGAGCTTTGAGGTGTTTATGGTCGGTTTTACAAAGTTCTGACGGGCTTGATCGGCTAGTTAAGAGGGCTGTCGTTCTGCTCGGTTGGAATTCTGCAGGGGTTCGAGACGGGTTCCTAAAGAGAAGCCTGCAGACAATTGAAGTAGGAGGGCTCTTCGAGGTGAAGAGTCCCCGCAGTTATCTACAAAGCTCGAGCAAACCCCAGCTGGTTTCCCTTATACTTATACCCTTAAGCCCTACGCCCTGAAACCCTGAATCTTAAGCCCCTAAACCCGAAACCGGAAACCCGCATCCCCGAAAATCTTACTTAGACGATGGTTGCAGTACAATATCCGCAAACCCTATTCTAATTAATTATGACAAGGCTCTTACGTTAACCTGTAAAGACCCACCTGAGGCGTTCGGTCCTGGCCCTCGTTGTGTACCTGAGGCGGACCTTCAACTGAGTCACTGCTTGGATCAAAAGGAAAAACAAGGGCACCCTAATCAGTAGAAGGGCTTTTTCACATGTTTTCCGACGAGTCTTTGTGAAGGGTTTGATTATAAGGATTCTGCGTATAGGGGTCTCTTAGTGGTGTTTGGGTTCTTTTCCGGGTTCGTTTAAGGGGTTCCTTTAAGGATTTCACCAGGGATTGCCATTGGGTTCGAGCATCTTGCCTTAATGATTAGCAATAGGGTTTTGCTGTATGTTGTACCATGGCTACTACCTTAACCCTACGTAACCTACCTTTTTAAGGACCTATATAAGGAAATCAGAATAAGGAGCCCTAAAAAGGTAGGTTCCCTAGGGTCCAGGTAGGGTCTTGTTAGGAACCCGAAGCATGAGCATTGAAGGCATTAAAACGGTTGATGGACAAAATCCTGCATTACCCATTATAAAGAATATACCATAATTCCCATAGTTTAGGGTCCTTAGGGTCATGCAGGATTTTGTCCATCAACAGTATTGTTAGGAACCCTAAGCATGAGCATTGAAGGCATTTTTTAAGGTCCTTACAACGGTCTTTGCAGGATTCTTGGCTTCGTGAGAGTGGAGTAGGCTCTTGTTGATCGAGTGGCCTAGTAAATAGATTAGACTTGGGGAGTTGTAAGTACTCTGGGATTTTCAATTTGAAGCATGCCGGGGAACGCTCTTCTAATTGCTTGGGCTCTGATGGTTTTGATAGAGTCCTGAATGGTCAGGGCAGGAGATTCGGATAACGCCTGGCCCAATTTGGGAGTTTCCGAAAATTAGGGGTGCCTTATTTTGGTGTCCTTATAAGAAGGATCCGACTATTTAGGGTACTATATTAGGGTCCCCTATTTTCGGAAACTCCCATTTGTATAAGGCTTACTCTCGAATGCACGGGGACTCGCGCAGGCAGGATGGAAAGCCTGAAGCCCGAAATGCGAAGCACTACACGCTCAGTCTTAAACCTTAAGCCCGAAGCCGCTCAGCTTACTTGGAAGCGATGAGCAACTTGCAAAACCCTAAGGGTCCAAGTACCTAATTATCATATACTCTCCAAAATAGTAACCCACATAACTACTCTCCTAAACCCAAATACCTAATTATTGGATCCTTTGGACCCTTGGGGAAAGAGAGCCCGGATACAACAAGAAGCATTCCTGCCAAGCAACCTCCTAGAGACCCGAACCCCCCTGGCAAGCGGACTTCTGATCCCTCGAAAGATTTCTTCCTTGACCAGGCATTCCTCGTCCTTCACGGAAAACACAGAGGTGGGGCTTTCGGAGCCTTCTAGGGCTTAACGATAGTCTCCTCGGGGGCTTCCTTCAAGAGATTCTTCGGGAGTTCTGTGTGGTTTTAGAAATAAGGCTCGAGATTGCAAGGGTTTCCTTTGAGGATTCCCGTATAGGCTTTGGGTGTGGGCGGAACCCAAAACTGAGTAGTAGAATAGATATCCTTGCAAAGTTTTGGGTCACGATAATCCCTACGGCTGATGGACAAAATCCTGCATGACCCTAAGGACCCTAAACTATGGGAATTATGGTATATTCCTTATAATGGGTAATGCAGGATTTTGTCCATCAACCGTATGGAATCCCTACTTAGAGGCCCAGAGGAGACTTGAGGAGAGTAGTTCTAGGCTATAAAACGTGTTAAAAGTATCGTAAATGGAGCTAAGCTACTCCAGACAAGGTCGACCTTCAGTTCTCCCGGGATACTGCCCTAAACCCTAAACCCTAACACACGTAAGCCTGGGTTCTTGTTGAAGGATTTTACTGAAGTTACCATAACTAGGAAACCATATTATGTAATATAGATCCCCATTATACGTAAGCCTGGGTTCTTGTTACCATAACTAGGAAGCCATATTAATTATGTACTATAGATCCCCATTCTGGTACCCTGGGCATCAAAATAGCCCAAAAGCCCTATATAGTATGGTCTTTGGGCCCAACAAGCCTTAAGATATGAGTCCCTAGTTCCCCATTATGGTAGCTGAAATAAAACCCTAAACCCTAAACCCTAAACCCAAACCCTAAACCCCCTTAACAGGAAAAAAAGGAAGTTATGGCCTGAACCCTAAAGCCATAGTCACCAGGGACTTGGTAAGTCGGCTTTATAGGATTTTTAGGGTTTAGGGGTTTAGGGTTTAGGGGTTTAGGGGTTTAGGGGTCTAGGGGTTTAGGGGTTTAGGCGTTCGGATGTTTAGGGTTTAGGGGTTTCGGGGTTAGGGGGCGTAGAGTTTTAGGGNGGTTTTGGGGCTTAGGGTTTAGGGTTTAGGGGTTTAGGGGTTTAGGGTTTAGGGGTCTAGGGGTTTAGGGGTTTAGGGGTCTAGGGTTTAGGGGTTTAGGGTTCAGGGTTTAGGGGTTTAGGGTTTAGGGTTTAGGGGTTTAGGGGTTTAGGGTTTAGGGGTCTAGGGGTTTAGGGGTTTAGGGGTCTAGGGTTTAGGGGTTTAGGGTTCAGGGTTTAGGGGTTTAGGGTTCAGGGTTTAGGGGTTTAGGTTAATAGGTAGGGTTGTAATGGGAGTAACTCCATTTAGGGTACTTACAGCTCTACTTAGAGCCGACTACTCCGTTTATATGGGGTACTTAAAACTCTACTTGCTTATAACCTACTCACTAAGTCCCCCTGGGCCTCTAAGTAAGGTGGCTTCAGTGTTAGGGGGGTCTCTAGGGTTCCTCAAAAGGGTCCTTAAATCCATAAGGGATGCGCGGTTTTAGCGTTGGGGGGGAGGGGGGGGCTGGATCGGAATGTCAGGTCAGGCTTCGGAGTTTTGGGTTTTTGGGGGTTGGAGGTTGGAGGGCTGAGTCTAAGCCATTTACAGGTGGGTAGTTATTAGGTGGGTAGTTTCCAAGTTTCCCATAAGCCTCCCATACCACTCCTATAAGGTAAAGGGGGTCTTATGGGAGTACTATGGAAGAAGAACTACCCACCTGTAAGGGGCTTCCACTGAGCCCTGGTGAACCTAGACCTCCCAGCTACTACTTAGGGACCCAAAAAGCACATATGCATAAGAATTTTATGGGGATATCCCTACCTTAATGGGCTTCATTATAAGGGGGTTTTTATGGGATATCCCTATCCTTATTTTTGCTTATGTGCTTTTTTCGGGCCCTAGAATACTTGGCCATAGCATCTCCTTGTAGTCCGCATAAAACGATACAGCCCTTGTGTTAAAGCTATGTGTTGCTTTCGAGCTCGGCGTTTCAGGTTAACTGTTTAGGCTGGAAGTTTGGAACTGAGGTTGATGGCTTCTTCCGGAGCCGCCGAAGACATGCTAAGTTTAAAGCCACACAACTTTAATCCTACGTACATCCCGAAGCCACAAAGCCGAATACCTACTCTGAACGCTTCCTACTTGTCGGGTATCATGGGGGACTAAAGGTTAACCTTTTTCATTATACAAGGATTATATAGGAATTATACTACCCCAAAAAGGTTAAAGGTTACCTACTCTACTTCTAGGACTTAAACCCAGAACCAAATCTAAGACACCAAGCCTAGAACCCTGGGCCTTGACGCTGAACCCCAAAATCCTAAACCCTTAACCCCAAGTCCTGCTGTAGAGGCCTAAATATGTTAAATACCTATACTATTCTGGTGGTTCCTTATGCTAATTAGAGTAAAATGGACCCCAAAACCTGATTCTAATTATCAAGGCCCCTAAATTACCTCCCAAAGCCAAGACCATCCTAGAAGTAGTGTAGTAGGTAACCTTTGACCTTTTTGGGGTAGTATAATCCCTATATCATCCTTGTATCATGAAAAAGCTTAACCTTTGGTTCTCCATGATACCCGACAAGTAGACCATAAACCCTAAACCCTAACCCCTAAACCCTAAACCCTATAACCCCTAAACCCTAACCCTTAACCATAAACCTTAAACCCGTAAGCCTGAAAGAGCCTCGAAAGGATCCCTTCTAAACCCCTCTGAAACCTAAACTAGGTAGGGTTTAGGCCTGAGGGTCCATATACCTAAATAGGGTTCCTTTAACGGTGCCTATAAGGGTACCATAAGGGCTAAGGCCATAAGGGTCTGACTAGGTAGGGCTTTGGGACATTTTTCCCCAAAATTGGGCTTAAGAGGATCTTATTTACTAGTTTTTTTAGAAACGCGCCACCTGGATTAAAGCAGCCGAAATTTTTCCCCCTCAAGGAACCCAAAAGCCATGAACCCTCTCAGGCGTCATAGAACAAAATATTATGCCGGATAGAGCCGGCTTTGCAGCCCGAAAGCTATACAGCTATAACAAATCTATGAACTCCTGCACTGACCATAGCCATTCTTAGCCCAATACCCTGAATCTCAAATCCTTGTAGAACCCTTCAAGGGTCCTGAATATCACCCACGCCTTACACCCTAAAACCCCAAGTCCCTAAACCCTGAACCTAAAACACCTTAAACCCTTAGATCCCTTACAGCCCTAAATCCTTAAACCATCCCTTAAATCTTTTAAATCCCTATAAACCTTAAGCATGACCTTAAACCCTTAGATCCCTTAGAGCCCTAAATCCTTAAAGCAGAGGAAAACGCTTTGAAAGCCAGGTGGGTGGTTGTCAAAATTAGGGTCCATTTTTGGGCACCTTAAATATTAGGTGCCGTATTATAATAGGGACCCAAAAAGGGACCTTCCTAATTTTGACAACTACCCAGGTGAGGATCCTCCGGGGGTCTGGACAGGATAGGTGGTGCGCTGAGGCCTTGAACCCAAGGGTTCTAGGGCTTAAGGGTTTTAGGGGTTTTAGGGTTTGGGGTAGGGGTTTAGGGCTTGGGGGTTTAGGGGTTTAGGGGCTTAGGGTTCAAGGGCTTAGGGGTTTAGGGTTTGGGGGTTTAGGGTTTAAGGGTTTAGCGTTTTAGGGTTTCAGGGTTGAGGGTTCAGGGGAGGGGTTCGGGCCACTGAAAACTGTAGGTCTCTTCTTTAAGGGCTCCTTCTTATAACGTCTCTTCCTTTTACGGTGTTCCTTTGAGGGTGCCTTGAAGGGCAGGGAAACTCTACGGTTTTCTTTAAAGGTTGTGTTCTAAGAGAGTCGATAAGTACCCTGAACCTTGGGGGGTTCCCAGAGAGCAAAAAACACCCTTTAATTAAGGAAGACCTATAGGGCTCCTTTAAGGGATCTATAGGGGATCTATAGGGTTTAGGGTTTTAGGGGATCGTAATACCCCTTAATTAAGGAATATAGCTTAAATCAGAATATGAAGCCCTATATAATTTAAGCCATATTCCGTAATTAAGGGGTACTGGTCTCTCTGGGTTCTCCCAATGTGATTAATGAATCACCTTTCTCCAGGCCACAATTCAAGGATGCCTATCATGTTTCCCTCAAGGTAGTGAAGTTTGTGAATGCGGGGTCTAAAGTAATCGCACTCCTACTTGGAACCTTTTTACAAAGCTTCCGAAGCCGTCGAAGGTGTGCCGCTTGAATTAAACAGGACACCCGTATACATGAAGGACGCCTTCATTGAGAATTAACACAGCTATCCGAATGTAACCCGAATATACAGACCCTTAGAGAATGGGTGTCTTGCAACCAGGGCTTTAGACCTTAAACCCAAATGCCAGACCCAAGACCTCATCCCTTCAATCCCTAAACCAGAAACTCTGCAACCTAACCCGGGAATTCGAACCCTAAACCCTAAACCCTAAACCACACAGTGACAGTCTCGGGAATTCGAAGCCAAGCCAGGAACCCTTCGAGACTCTTCCAGGCACATCACCTGCACATCTAGGGTTTAGGGTTTAGGGTTTAGGGGTGCTGTGGGCCTCTCCTGCTGGCGGCAGCGAGTGAGTGGTAATGCTTTTGGACTGATGGTACTTGATGACCTTCTATTATGCGGCCATGGGCCTTGGCTGCACACCGCTGGTGGTGGATGAGGAGCATGAAGTCCGAAATCTCTGTGCCTTGTGGGCATCTTTCCCTGCGGACCGCCTGTCCCTGACTACTTACCCGAGTGGATGCGTGCTACACCTCGGCGACAAAGTTTCGATGTATGCGGCTTAGGACTGCCCTTCGCCGTGATGAACATGAGTGCTGAAGCTGCGAACCTTAAAGTTGAATCCTAAAATCCTAAACCCTTCAGGCCCGGATGCTTTTTCTACTCCTCCAAGCCCTCCCAGCTCTATACCCTCTCAGCCCCTCAGCCGTTTTAAAATAAGGTTATAGAACCGTCAAGAGGCCCGAACATGAGGAGAACCCGAAAGGATAACACTGCCCGCCCATTGAAAAATCGCAGGGCAATCGAGCAGTTGCTGCCGGTCGTGCTTGGCGCTCGATCTGCTAACGCACAGAGCTGTCGGCAATTGCCAGAAGTAGGGTTAAGGGTTCCGGTCTTAGAATTTAGGGTCCCGAAAGTTTGAAGTTTAGGATTTGGCGTTATCTATCTGGGACGAGCCCTTCTATTCTTGTGTAGACAAGGCAGGTCTCAAGCTTGCGTGGTTCTGAGGTACTTCCGCACAGCATTACCCCTGCGGGTCCAAGTTCCTAATAAGCGTGTCCTCTCCCAAATGTTAACTTACGTAACTACGATCCTAAACCCCAGTACCTCCCTTTTACCCTTAGGTTACAGGGCATTGTGTGTGTGTGTGTGTTGAAAACGCTTCAGCAAGGCGAAGGTTCTCCTACTGCAGGAGAACCATCTGCCATAATGTAGGAACCTGATTATTAGGAAACCCTGGGCCTATAACCCCTAAATACTAGGATTCATATAAGGAACCCTTATAAAGGCCCAAGGTTTCTTAATCAGGTTCCTACATTAGCATGCTGTTCTGCTTTGGAACGCGCTTTGCCCTGTTGAAGTTTAACCCACTCCCCACCTCCTTGAGACCCTAAACGTCCCTAAACCCTTAACTACCTCAAAACCACAGACCCTACTTGAAGGGGCAGGGGACTGAGTAAGTCGGTTATAAGTAGGGTTATAATTAGGGTAACTCCATTTAGGGCACTTATATGTCTATTTACAACCTACTTACTAAGTCCCCTGCCCCCTCAAGTAAACTACCTCAAAACCACAGACCCTAAACCCTAACCCCAAGCTACTTCAAACCCAAAACCTTTTAGGGGACTGCCGAAGGCTTAGCCTAACACCCTCAAGAACCTTACCTTAAGTACCCTTGTTGGTTACATTAGCTTCCTAATACAGGATCCTAACCCTGGAATACGTCATCCAATCCCAGACCCCCGGGAGGATCCAGAAAGTAGGGTACTTTATAGGAACCCCTATTAAGGGATCTACTTTTTGGGTCCACCCGGGGTCTGGGATAAGAGGTACTACGGTATTACTTTTCAGGGTTTAGGTAAGCCCTGAGCCCCAACACCAAGTCTTTGAAGTTAAATCCTCATCCTGAGGCCGACGGTTGATGGACAAAATCCTGCATGACCCTAAGGACCCTAAACTATGGGAATTATGGTATATTCCTTATAATGGGTAATGCAGGATTTTGTCCATCAACCGTATTGCTTTATATGAAACTATCGGCATGACCCCTCACGGCAAAGCGGCTTCAAAGCCATGCAATCCCCAAATCACACCCTGAACCCTAAGACCTAAATCAAGGGGCAGGGGACTTAGTAAGTTGGTTATAAGTAGGGTTATAATTAGGGTAACTCCATTTAGGGCACTTATAACTCTACTTATAACCTACTTACTAAGTCCCCNTAAGTTGGTTATAAGTAGGGTTATAATTAGGGTAACTCCATTTAGGGCACTTATAACTCTACTTATAACCTACTTACTAAGTCCCCTGCCCCTTCAAGTAGACCCTAAACCCTAAACCCTATAGATCCCTTTAAGGAACGGAACCCTATAGATCCCTTTAAGTACGCCCCTTTGCACAGAAAGCCGGAGCCCCAGAGCTCTTCACCTGCCCCGGGAGGATCTAAAAAGTAGATCCCCTAATTTGGGGCCCTATACTACTAAAGGGTACTTTATAGGAACCCCCTGAAGGGATCTACTTTTTGGATCCTCCCGGGGGTCTGGGTGAAGTAGGGTTTATATTGCACCTATCATTTAGGGTACCCAGAAAAGGGACCCTAATTTTGACAACCACCCAATGTTGATTGCTTCATAAACAGTCCCCCTAAACCCTGAACCGTCCAGAATCATGTGAAGTAGGGTTTATATTACCGTTTTGGTGAGTGTAGATAGGCCTCCTTCTGAATGTTGGTGAGTGTATATATTGGGTTTTATCATGGGGATACTAGTAATATAAACCATACCCTAAATGGGTAGTTGTCAAAATTAGGGTCCCTTTTTGGGTACCCTAAATGATACCCAGAGAGCCCAATAACCCTTGATTAAGGAATATGGCTCAAATTATATAGGGCTTCATATTATGATTAGCTATATTCCTTTATTAAGGGGTATTAGGCTCTTTGGGTAGGTGCCGTATTATTTCAAAAAGGTGTTGACAACCACTCAATTCGCAACCACTAAGCCCTTAAACCCAAGATGTATAGATCCCTTTCTAAAGGAACCCTTTAAGGAGCCCCTCGAAGCCCTAAAAGCCTTAAAAACCCTAAAAACCCTATAAACCCTAAACCCGAAACCCTAAAAACCCTAAAAGCCCTCTAAGCCCTAAAAGCCTTAAAAACCCTAAAAACCCTATAAACCCTAAACCCGAAACCCTAAAAACCCTAAAAGCCCTCTAAGCCCTAAAAACCCCAAACCCTGAATCGTCTCTTAGAGGTCGGAAAGCTCCGTGGACCCTCTGCCATCTGCATCGATGCGATCCTGGAAACGAATCTGGAGGCCTTATGCGGGTTATAGGGTTTAGGGGTTATAGGGTTTAGGGGTTATAGGGTTTAGGGGTTATAGGGTTTAGGGGTTATAGGGTTTAGGGGTTTAGGGTTTAGGGTTTAGGGGTTAAGGGAGGCCTTATGCGGGGTTCTGCAAGGGTTCTATACGGGCGTATTCCGGTGTGTCAGTAGCACAGCACGCCTGAAGATCCCTTTACAGGGATTCTATGAGGTTCTGTAATGGGCTACCCCTTAAAGGTAAAGGGTGCCTTAATGGAGCCCTTCAAAGGAAGCGTAAAGATCATAGGAACCGGTGGCGGAAGTATCTGTAGGAGAAATCGAACCCAGAAGCCAAAGGCCCAAAGCCCTAAAGCCCTAAAGCTACATTCTGAACCCAATCCCCCATGCCCAAGACAACCCGCTGACTTCAGTCTTCATAAAACGGGGACCGTCGAGCCCGATATAAGCACGGGAACAAGACTAAACTGCCAAAACCCCCCAATTCGCAACCCTGATCTTACTTTCAACGAAACCCTGGAGGGATCCTTTAACTTAGTAGCTGAGTGGATACACTTTACACTTTTGAGGATAATAGTACCCGCTATAAAACTGAAAGTTTAAACTTTTTGGGGCTTATGAACGCGGCAACTAATTTAAGGGTTCCTCTGAGGAAACCCGGCAGAAACTTTTTTACATTCCCCAACAACTCTACTTCTTCAGCCTGCTCACTCCCTCAACTCCGTAACCCCTAGTGAGGGTCCTTCTAAACGGTTTAGGGTAGGCTGGTTTAGGTTATAGAGCCTTGGTAGAACCCCTCATGGTACACCAAAAAGGTCAAAGCTTACCCAACCCTAAACCCTAAACCCCACGGATCCCTTGTAGAACCCCTTTAAGGAACCCTTTAGGGAAGCTTTTGTAGGAAGCCTTTGTTAAAGGAACCCCAAGGTAGATCCGTTGTAGTAACCCTTAAAGACCGCAACCGAAGGGGATCCTTAGGGTTCGGGCGTTAGAGTAGCCTGTGGGATGTATCGCCTGCGAGTTCGGGTTGCCAGGGCTTTGGGCTTCAGGTCTTACTTCAAGGGGCTTTAGGGGACTTAGTAAGGGTTCCTAAAGGGCTCCTTAAAGGGATCTATAGGGTTCCTTAATGGGATCATAGGGTTTAGGGTTTAGGGTCTACTTCAAGGGGCTTTAGGGGACTTAGTAAGTTGGCTTTAAGTAGGGTTATAATTAGGGTAACTCCAATTAGGGCACTTATAACTCTACTTGTAACCTACTTACTAAGTCCCCTGCCCCTTCAAGTAGGCTGTTGGGATCTTTAGGGTTACCTTAACCCTGAATGGGGTTCCTTATTATGATTTCCTTATATAAGCTCTTAAAAAGGTAGGTTATTCCTGGTTAAGGTAAAGTTTAGGCTTTAGGCTGTAGGGTTTAGGGCTCAGGGTGTGTGATTTTTACAGTCTGGGTGGACTGCTTTGGGCTTGTAGAGGATTTTTGCTTCTGTGCAGGGTTGATTGTGGGGTTTAGGGCATGGGGCGAGTGAATGGTATAATTATTTAGAGAGTTCAAAGTACCCTAAATGGGAGTTTTTTCGAAAATAGGGGACCCTAATATAGTACCTTAAATAGTAGGATCCTTATTAGAGGGACCCCAAAATAAGGTACCCCTAAGTTTCGGAAACTCCCAAATGGAGTTACCTGAATTGGAAACCCCTTAGTCCCCAAAGCGCCCAAGTAGTGTATAGTTCTTAGGATGAACCCATGGGCCCCTAGTATGGGCCCTTAAGCCTGGGATCCTTATATACCTAATATATACCCTACTTGTACCCTTTAAGGTCCCTTAAAAGGGCTAAGGGCCCATACTNTATGGGCCCTTAAGCCTGGGATCCTTATATACCTAATATATACCCTACTTGTACCCTTTAAGGTCCCTTAAAAGGGCTAAGGGCCCATACTAGGGGCCCATGGCTTCAACCTTAGAATAGTTTTTCAAAAACATCTTCAGGCATGAATTAGGGTTTAGGGTTTAGGGTTCATGAACAGACAAACCGTAGGACCTTAAACCGCAAAGCCTGCATCTAGCCAGAAGCCCCGACAACCTCAGTGAAAGGCGTATATCCCAAACGCTAAACCCTAAACCCTTCAACCCCAAACCCCTTACCTCTGAAACTGGACGCCGAAATGCGCTTTCCGCAACCTTTGAAGTAACCCCTCAGCAGCTGAATGAGTATACTTGACACTTTTGGTGATAGTATTGTCCCTTAAAGCATCCATTGCAGTAGCCCTTTGTAGTAGCCCTTACAGTAAAAATTATCGTCAAGCCTCTAAGCCCGAAACCCTAGTCCGTAGTCCTTTTGAATCCCCTTATTGCCCTCTTAAAGGAAGAGTTTGAAGGAACCCTACCTTAAACTACCATAGCCTACTTTTTGTAGGTTCCTTTTATAACTCCGAATATGGATTTTATAGGGACCCTACAACAAAGTAGGTTTTGGTAGGTTAAGGTACAGACCCCTATATAAAGTTCCCTGCAGTTCGCGGAGCCGACCCGCGCTCCGGTCGCCTGTGCGGCGGTGGCGACTTCGTCGGACCTTTATGACTCGAAGAGACAACTAACCCTAATTAAAGCCTATACGTACTAAGGCCCTATACCCTGACCCCGAATTTTAGGGGGAAGGGATTACATGATTACATGTAGAGATTCAATCGCAGGAGGCTGTAACAGCGGCAAATTATGAACCTTCTGTGAAAGGCAGAATTAAAGGGTTTTGACTGCTGCGGGGTTCCTTCAAAGGGTTTCTTCAAGGGATCTACCAGGGGTTTGGGGCTTTGGGTGAAGCATGGAATCAGTAGCCTTTAGGGGTTAGTGCGTGCGAGGCATGACCCTTCTTTGTCTTGACGATTGACGTCTCTGAACCGCAGGCTGTTTTTGTTTGCAGAAAAAGCGGGCATGCTGGGGTTGTAAGCTTCTGCTGTATCTTCTTCA
>BGNK01000540.1:0-103048 GCA_003297005.1 Symbiodinium sp. clade A Y106
AGGAAGGCCTCTGTCTCCTCCGCCACTTTGTTACGCATGACCCTATGCAAGGCCTTCGCAATGAAGCTCGAGATATAAATGCTCCTGTGACTTGCAGTTTCACACTGCGCTCCACTTTGTTTGTACATCTCAAACAAAACCCCTCCCCGCCATTGTAGCGGCTGTCGGCCGAGGAGCAAAGATTTCACAAACAAAGGCTGTAGCAGGCCTGCAAAGTCACTCGGACATGCTCGTAGTAAATCACTCGGGACATGGTCTAGCCCCGCTGCCTTGTTCTTGGGGACTCTGCGAAGAACACTCGCAATCTCATGTTGGCTGGGCAAAGTGCCCCAGTCCCAGAGGGGGCGGTCTTTAGGCTCAGTGAGCGNCCTAGACGAGCCTCTTTCATCCCGGATGATGTTTGGCGCTTGCGCCATTTCAAGAATCAGCTGAAGTGGCGGACGCGTGGGCGTTTGCAGATGTGGAAACGTCTGCTAGGAAGGGCGGGCGTCCACTGGCGCCCCGGTCGGCTGCCCCATTTGGAGAAGGCCATCCCCCGCCCGCATGCTCCGCGTCCCAGCCAGTCGTGGGGTTCAGGAGCTTTGGCAGCTCACGGCGCACCGGCGCTCGGGCTCTCGCCCCAATACCAGCTCTCTTGGCACGGCTCAGAACGGCACTCACACCCTGATCACCGTCTGTCACCAATTTGCGAAGGAAGGCGTCCTTTGCTTGGGCAATCAAGCGTCGAATTCTAGACGAAGCGAACTTGATTGCTCCTGCAACCACTTGGTAGAGGACATGCTGGCGATGGATGGCCTGCTCCAAATGTGGCACCTCACCGTGGCGCCAGCGGACGACCGCCCTTCCAAGCAGACGTTTCCACATCTGCAAACGCCCACGCGTCCGCCACTTCAGTTGATTCTTGAAATGGCGCAAGCGCCAAACATCATCCGGGATGAAAGAGGCTCGTCTAGGGCCAGGCTGCTTCGGAAACCATCTTTCCATCTCGGTCTGTAGGTGTTCCTCAAGCCGCCGNTGATTCTTGAAATGGCGCAAGCGCCAAACATCATCCGGGATGAAAGAGGCTCGTCTAGGGCCAGGCTGCTTCGGAAACCATCTTTCCATCTCGGTCTGTAGGTGTTCCTCAAGCCGCCGGCAATGCTCATCTGGATGTACATCCCAAGCAGGCTGACTGAAAGTCTGACAGATGTGCGCCACGGCTTTGCGACCTTCTTCAGTCGCCATAGCCTCCCTGTCAAACTGTAGACGTTGCAGGCGCGGTCTCGGGGCAGGTCGTCCAAGGCTTCCCCTAAGTTGCAGGGTCACAGCTTTGTGGTCCAAATTAGGGCTGCCATTGTCAATGGCCGCGTTGACCGCACTCCCGACCTGCTCCATCGTGGCAGTTCCTCCCAACAACAAGAAATCAATTCTGCTCTCTGCGCCAGAGCTGTGGGTGTAGGTCGCCGAATTCCCTGTATGTAGGGCCCCGAAGGTGGAGGGGACCCAAACACCATTGTCACCAAGAATCTCAGCGAACATGCGGCCGGTGGCATCCGGCTCATCAGACTCCAATTCACCAGTTACACAATCATGGTGTCCTGGTAGCCGCCCGTTCAGATCAATCCCACACAACACCAAAGACCATTGCTTCATCGTGCGCAAAAGCCCTTGTATTGTCCGCAAGAAGGATGTACGTTCTTCAAGCAGGCCTGCATGTGGGCAATGTCCTGAAATGAGTCCGACCCGGCGCCCGTGAACCAGGATTTGGGCCGCAAGTAGTCTGGGCCGCGCATGGAGGATTTTGATGTTCTCTTCCAGCGGGAGGACGTTGTCACCATGGAGGTCCATAAGACCGAACCGTTTGCTGATCCAAACTGCCGTCCCCCAGTGGCGCTCTGCTGGGGACTGCAGTCTGTAATATCTTTGGCTAACACATTGGCCCTCACCACCTTTGGTTTCCTGTAGAAACACCACATGAAAGCCGTAGTATTCCATCTGCTCCTCAATGTAGCGCTGCTGTTGGCCCAGTCCTTGGACATTGAAGGAGCATGCCGACATTTGAAAGCTCCATGTTTCTGCCACATCAGCAGCTGCCGTCGGCATTGTGGTAGGGATCAGCTGCGGTGCAGTCAACCTGAAGTTAGAGACAANTTGGACATTGAAGGAGCATGCCGACATTTGAAAGCTCCATGTTTCTGCCACATCAGCAGCTGCCGTCGGCATTGTGGTAGGGATCAGCTGCGGTGCAGTCAACCTGAAGTTAGAGACAACTTGTTCCGGCCACAACATGTATCCATTCTCAATGCGGGAAGATCCCGTCCGCCTGGCTGCCATTTCGAAACTGACCCAATCTAAATTGACTGACTGAAAAGCCTGTCGGGCCAAGCTCGGTGGGCTCGCAAAGGCTCGACCCCCGGCGGCCACACACTTCGCAACCGCATCAGCCAACTCATTCCACTCATTGCCTACATGGCTCTTCACATGATGCACCTGCAGCTGCACTCCATCCATTTCCCGGATAATCAGCTCCAAATTATGGCTGCGTACTGCCAGTTCATTGGGCAGGGCCCATTGTCCTGTTATCGCGCGACCTGCGGCCAAACAGTCCACAAAAAGGTGCCCGTCAATAACCGGGATGAAGGCTCGAAGCTGCATCAACCATAGCAAGGCAACCGCTGCCGCAACCTGCTCTGCGTGTAGTGCCGCAGGTTCCAGAGGCAGCCACTCCGATGCCTCATTGCCCAACAGCTGTTCCCCCAACACACCCAGAATGGCACAGGCAGCACCCACCTTCAACAGTAGGATAACGGCGTAGCCGCTCTTGCCTGTGCTCGCACAAGCGGATCCGTCCGTGTATATGTGCAGCGAGGGTGGCGTTGATGGGGAAGAGCCAAGGCTGTGTATCAGGTCTTGCCAAGGCCGGGCAGATTCTACCGCCCTTCGAGCGGCAGCATTCATAGGAACTCCATCCAGGGACCAATGCATCCAATCCCCACTCCATGGGGAAAGAAGACACCAGAGCTCATCCACAGTATGAGGCAATCTCATAGCCACGACAGTGAGGTCAAACTGTTCTTGTGGGAGATGATCAGCCAGGCTGATGGTCTTCACCGGCTCATCTGTTGCTGAGAACCTCCTGGGCGACCTGCTGCGAGGTCTGTTGATTGGTTGGGGGGGCGGCGGACCTCGTGGTGGCCCACCTGGTGGGGTATGCCCTGAGGAGAAGTCACTTGAGTCCGGCAACGGGTCCTGCGCATCACTGGAGTCTCCATCTTCATCCGCATCAGAGCCGCTCTCCCCATCTGTGTCCATATGATCCTCCGTAGCTGGAGGATCCCGTGCCAGAAAAAGTTCCAGGACCTCTCCGTTGTGGACCCGGATGGTGTCTCCCTCCATAACTGGGTCACCGCCTCGCACCATTAAGCTCCAGCCCAACGGCTGGCCTATTTGCAGGTCGTTGAAATAAGAGACGGGGCAGAAGTTTTCACCTTCAATCTGCGCCCATTGAGGGAAGTGCGCTACTCCTCGGAGGTCCAGGAAGATCACAACCGAATCTTGATCCCTCTGCTCAACCCCATCAAAAACCGCCACTTGTCCCCATACTCTCCTGCCCAAGTGCGAGAGGTGCTGTATTCGGTCCTCTGGGGTGCGGACCCATACTTCACCGTGTTCATAGTGCAGCGCTTCCTCGGCGGAAACTTCAAGTGATCTTTCATCATCTGAAGAAATTTCTTCCACCACCTGGTCATCCGCCGACTGGTGTACAGTATGTAGCCTGCCGACAGGATCCGGCAGCGCCGCTTCTGGGTTCCATCTGCGCGGCTCACTCAGCCGCTGGACCAACTCGTCCTGCCATTAATGAGGGACCATGCCTGAGCGCACAATCTTAATCACTCCCCCTTGGACCCTGGGGTAGACCTGTCGGCTCCGCATCGGCCGATCACTGCCAAAGGCATAGGCCATCAATCCGTCTGGCTGTTCCAGCACCATGCACATCAGCACATTCTCCTTCGTGATGTCATCATTGACATAGGCAGCAAAAATGCCACCTCCAATGGCAGTACTGTCAATAACGATCGCCGTCTTTGAGGTCTCACGGACCCACGAAGGTATGGCCACAAAGCTGGCAAAGTCTCTTCCCAATTGAGGGGTTGTGCAAATAAAGTCCGTGGCGTAGTCCGGCATGACAGAACANATCGCCGTCTTTGAGGTCTCACGGACCCACGAAGGTATGGCCACAAAGCTGGCAAAGTCTCTTCCCAATTGAGGGGTTGTGCAAATAAAGTCCGTGGCGTAGTCCGGCATGACAGAACATGAATCTTTGAGTGCCTCACTCAATCTATTCATGGTCGTTGGGAAACCAATTTCCAGGTCAACAACTTCAGCCTCAAAGTAAGGCGAGGTCACCCACAATGTAACATGAACCGCGGCCACCTCGGCGGCCTCAATGTCCGGCTGTACCTCTGCGACAGAGACTGCGAAAGTGGGAGGCCGGGCCGTTCTCTGATTGTGTTCAAGGGGGCGCTCCATCGCCCACCTTGCCGCCGCGTTGGCCATCTGTTCCCGTAAAGTATCTTGTCCCGCCAGCCATAATTCCAGGTCTGAAGGGCCAGGCACTCTGTTGTCATAGCGCGCACCGCCAGCCCGTGGCATAGCCAGTGCGGCCTTCGGGGCTGCCATCACTCCCAGCACCAGACATAGCTTTGCTGAAATAGGCCCAAGGCCCGACCGCGCCCTGCGCAGTGGGAGCCGCCTTGTCAAAAGTATAAAGGCAGCAGTGGTCTGTAGCCAGATCAAGCTCAGACCCACTGCTCGAAAGTGGGGCTGCACGCTTGCCGCCCACCATAGGAAGGCACCGCTGAAGGCCTCCCAAGCAATGGCCACAAGGTCAAACAGATCATAAATCCTGAAAGCTGGCCCCTCACGGACGTGGCCTCCCGTAGGGCCGTGCCGTTCAATCCACTTGCCACCAAAGATCGTGGACTGATCCCACNCAATGGCCACAAGGTCAAACAGATCATAAATCCTGAAAGCTGGCCCCTCACGGACGTGGCCTCCCGTAGGGCCGTGCCGTTCAATCCACTTGCCACCAAAGATCGTGGACTGATCCCACTCTCCCGGGATCATACTTAGCTGTCTCCGCAGCCCAAAATTTGTGCCCGCAAAAAGCGGTTGATAAGTATGCAGACACCAGTAAAACCCATTGGCATCCACCCCAAACTGTAGACACGCATCCGGTAACCACCGCCAGCGCGTTTCATACGTCAGGGCCACCACTCCTGACCCACATGGTCTTCCATCAGCGAACGGACCGAAAAAGTCGCTGGGGCCCATGGCTCCCGGAAGGGATTCATGTACTACTCCTCCTGGGGGTCGTCCGGGGGCTTCAAGTCCGAGAGCAAGTCGTCCTCGCTTTCCTCGACATCCACCGCGTCGTCCTTGTCCCCCTCCGCCATCACATTGGCTCGGCGCTCCTCGANGCCCATGGCTCCCGGAAGGGATTCATGTACTACTCCTCCTGGGGGTCGTCCGGGGGCTTCAAGTCCGAGAGCAAGTCGTCCTCGCTTTACTCGACATCCACCGCGTCGTCCTTGTCCCCCTCCGCCATCACATTGGCTCGGCGCTCCTCGAGCTTGTCCGCCAAGGCCCCCGGGCGGGTCGTCCGGATAGGACCATGTGTGTGCTTCTTGATCGGAACCCGGGGTGTCCCCGCCTGTGACCTCGATCTGGACCGGCCCTCCGGCAACGGAGGTCCTGTACTGCTTGGCGAGGTGAGGTACGGATCGACTGCTGCTGGTGGAGTGCCGGCACTGTAGGTTACATGCCCAAAGCTGGGGCTCGGTGGGAGGGCCTTGCCTGGAGGAGACATAGCCGGAGGTTGGTGGGCCCTTCTCGGAGGTGTCTTGGCGCCCGTTTTGCTTGTATCTGCAAGGCCAAGAACACCCATAAGCTGTCGGCGGGCACCTTCCGGCAGACTTCCCCGAGAGGTGCCTGCCAGAAGATCCGGCAGGGCTGCCAATGGGTCTTCCTCCTCCGTCATTAGCTCGTTCCACTCCGTCACTGCATCCTCGTCTTCTGCACCACCTGCTGCAGTGGCCTCCAATGCTCCCATGGGGTTGATGAACATTTCCCGCAGCGACTGCAGTGCTTCCTCCTTCATCTGGGCACATTCCGTCTTCTCCGTCTGGACCTTGGCGACTCGCTCTTTGTAGCGCTGCCTCTCTTTGAGGAAAGACTGCTTCAAGCCTCTCTGGTAGCCCTCCCATTGCTCGTCCGCCTCCTTCTGATCCATCTCGCACTTTCTGAGTCGGCTGTCCGACTTTCTCAAGGCGTTCACCAGCTTCTGGACATAGCGGGCCAGGCTTCCAGCTCCATGTGCAGGGAGNTGCTCGTCCGCCTCCTTCTGATCCATCTCGCACTTTCTGAGTCGGCTGTCCGACTTTCTCAAGGCGTTCACCAGCTTCTGGACATAGCGGGCCAGGCTTCCAGCTCCATGTGCAGGGAGATCCTCCTCGGTGTCTGCACGGCCTGCACCTGTCTTCTTGCCCTTGCCCCCTTTGCCAGTGGACACTGGTACCATATCGTAGGAGGGGAAGCTGTGGTTGTTGGGCTCGCTGGTAAGGTCCTTGTTCTGCTTCTTGCCCTTGCCCGGCCTTGCCCTTGTTGTTCCAGTCGGTCCAATCCGACTGGCCACGCGAGCCACCATAGTACGACTGCTGGCCATAGCCATATCCTGGGTCTTGCCATTCTTGATTGTAAACTCCACGTTTACCCATAGGTCGCTGTAGTTCCTTATACCTTGGTGCACTGTGGTGCTTCTCAAGGAAGAACAGGTCAGCTTGGGCTGGAGTTTTCCCCAAAGAGCGTGCTGTCCGCACGCGCAACCTCGCAACCGAACGTTTGTGCCTTGAACGTCGGTGCCAGTTGGGGGACTTNTTCTCAAGGAAGAACAGGTCAGCTTGGGCTGGAGTTTTCCCCAAAGAGCGTGCTGTCCGCACGCGCAACCTCGCAACCGAACGTTTGTGCCTTGAACGTCGGTGCCAGTTGGGGGACTTACGATGCAGTCCTATGGCTCACACGTGCCGCGCGGGCACACGGGGTCAGGCTATGCGACAGCTGGGGACGCTCGATCCGAGACCCTTATATATATATATATACATATATATATATATATCTCTCTCTCTCTCTTTCAATGGCTGGGGCTCTTTGGATTTAGTGCTGTCGATGTGGCTTTTAATAGTTTCGCGTTGTCAGGTTTTTTGGGTACCGTAGCGGGGTTTTTATCGGGATTCTGGTGTTTGAAGGTTAACCGTGCGCAGTTCCGTGGTCGGACACAAAGGTATTGGTGTACGGTTCACGCAGATTTTCAGAATGACAACGGGGTGAAGCAGGGCAGCAGCACTAGCCGTAGTTCTGAGGATTCTATGCTGTATACCCGAAACCCTACTCCGTTGAAACCCTGATCCATGAGTGCCGCAGAGGGTTCCCAAAAAGAGTTATGTCAGGGTTGGTCTGTCGGGTCCTCTTCGTTCATATATATGGGTCCTTAAACCACGGGCACCCGAATTCTAAATCGTAAGGTCTCAACCCCTCAAGCCCTAAACCCCAAGGCCTGGGTGCCTAACCCCGAGCCCTATAAAGTTTCTTATTGGTGCATGACACCTTTATCGAAACTTTGATAAAACCGTGATAGCAACCCTCATAATTATATTAGGGCCTAAATAATTACCTATACTATTTTGGGGGTTCCTTATTGCAAGTGTAGTATTATGGACCCCAGAACCCTATTCTAATCATTAAGGCCCCTACATTATAGTACCCTTATAGATCCCTTGAAAGGAACGCTTAAAGGGAACCCTATTCTAATCATTAAGGCCCCTACATTAATCATACCCCCCTAAACCCTAAACCTTAAGCCTCGAAGGAAAGCAAGGCGGTCTTCATCGGCAAGGCCGGCCTTGTCCAATTGCCCCAAGTGGCCCCGAAGCAACATATGCCCCTATTATTACAGGTATTAAGGCCCCCTACCCCCCTCCCCCCTACCCCCCTAAGGCTTAGGGTTTAGGGTTTAGGGTTTCCTAAGGGTCCTTATGAAGCACCTGGACCCCCAACTCTTTCAAGGCGGTTCTTTGGGGCTTCGTAGGCGCTTTGAAAGGGGTTCCGTGGCATTTGCAAGGTTGCTGCAGGTTTTCTGTAGCATGTCAAAGGTTCGTGCAGGGTTAGGTTTAGTCTAAACGCATTTCCCTCAACTCACAAATCGTTGCAAGACTTCTGATTTAAGGCCCATGTGCAGCTTTGTTTGGGACGCCGCGCAAAAAAGAGACAAGTGTAACCATGCAGCTCTCACAATTCCAGTTGTGCCATTCCACAAACGTAGGATCCTTTTGAAATTCTGCAGCAGGTTCAATTCCTCGGTCAAGGCTCTAAGTCCCGACTGCCGGTGCACCTGGCAGGGCATTGACCATGCTTGGATCGTCGACCGCTTGCGGACATGTGGCTTGCCAAATTGACACTGGGTTTAGCTATCCCTCATTCTCCAGCTACCTAGTTAAATATGAGGTTGCATGATAAATCATGAATTAGTAACCCACTATTTAGGTACTTAGCTGTAGTTCTAGGGTACTGTAATTCTCTAGTCGCCGAGCTGCAGGTAGCCCCAATTCTGGAGCACTCTATGAGCCCAGAATAGAAGACCGTGCCCTTGGGCTTATGCCCTTGGGTATAGGGTTTGCAGGGCTTAAGGTTTAGGGGTTTAGGGTTTACGAGGGAGAACATCAAGCAGCGCCACAAAATTCCAAACCTTTTAAAAATTGTTTCAGGAGAGAGGTTTTTGGAAATTGGGATGTGAGGGTGCAATCCGAAGCTAGGACCTGCTCATCGGCCGCCCTCAACTCCACGCGGTAAACCCGAAACCCGAAACCATAGCCCGACAGAGCAGACCCTATACCCCTATACCCCTAAACCCCTAAACCCTAAACCCTAGACCCCTCAACCCTAAATCCCTAAACTCTAAACCGCCCAACAAAAGGGGAAGGCTGAAACACGAGCCCCGACCCCACGAAGTCATAACTGAGGAAGGCTGAAGATGTAACTTTGCCTGGAGGTCTAAACAAGAAGCCCTTGGCCCTAAACCCAAATTAAGCCCTAAACCCTAATTAAGCCCGAAACCCTCAATTCTAAACCCCAAACCCTAGGGATGCAGGCATCGAAGACAACTACTATAGGGGCCTAAGTAATTACCAACACTATTTTGGGAGCTCCTTAGTATAGCACACCCCAAAACTCTATTCCAATTAACCCTTACAGTAGAAGCCTAAAAGTTGGAAACCCAATAGCCTCTATCCTGAAAGTAATGTATAGGGAATCCCAGCACTATTTGGCCTTAATCCGGTTTCCAACTTTATGGGGTTTCCTGTATAGCAACCCTATATAGAGCCCTAAACCCTAAACCCTAAACCCTAAACCGAGAGCCCTTCAAAGGAAGCCTTCAAAGGATTCTAAAATGACAGCTAAGGTTTCGTCGATCCCGGCTCCGGGGTCTTGGAAAGCAACGTGAAGTCCACCCATGCGGCCTGAGGCGTGGTCTTGGATTGGGTTGGAGGGTTTAGGTTTTGAGGTTCAGGGTTCAGGGTTTAGGGTCTAGGGTTCAGGGTTTAGGGTTTAGGGTTTAGTAGGGTTGAGGGTTTAGGGTGTTGCAGGGTTGCTTAAAAGGCTCGTTGAATGGTGCCTTAGGGTTTCTTCTGGTTTGGAGTTCATTTCGGGGTACTATGGGGATTCTACAGGGGTGTAGGCTTGCCTGATAAGGTGGATAGTGTCAAGGGGTTTGTCAGTGGTAATTGGCTGTGCACGTTAGAGGACTTCTACTTAAATGTCAGGGCTTCGGGTCTTGTGCGCTTAGGTCGGAGGTACAGGCCAGGCTTTAAGATCTTTTGCTTTTGTTGGGCCTTCGTGGTAGTCTAGGGCTCTAGGTTTATAGCCCGAAGTGCTAAATCCGAAACCACAAAGCCTAAAGCGCGGCTTTCAGAAGCTAGAACCCTTTCCCAGGCTTCAAGGTTGAGTCGGCCCTGGTGTGGCGCACTGCTGCCGAGAGACTTTCGTTAATATAGGGGCCTTACTAACTACCTATACTGTTTTGGGGGTTCCTTGTTATGTTTATAGTATAATATAATATACCCCCAATCCCTATTCTAATTGTTCAGGCCCCTATATTATATGATTCCAAATGGAGTCTCCGGGAGAGTCTCTGCCGAGGGGTGGTTGTTGTAGTAGACTCCGAATTGGGTTTCTAGTTTCTACGGCATGTCATGAGGCTTGACAGGGTCGACAGGGTCGTATAGTCTTTTTGCAAGTTTGCTCACTGTTTGTTGTTTCTGTAGGGTTCTCACAGGGTCTACGGCTAAGCTGTCGTATGTCCTCGCGTAGAATTTTTGACAGCCATGAAGGCAATAAACGACCCCGCTCGCCGCGATGGTAAAGAAAAAGGAGTCCGACTGGAGGGCTTTGTTTTCAGATGTAGGGGCCTTAATAGTTAGAATAGGGCTTGGGGGTATAGTATACTATAATCATAGGAAGGAACCCCCCAAAACCCCATGCTAACCATCAAGGCCCCTATTTTACAGTACCCTTATAGACCCCTTTACACAAACCCTATGCTAATCATGAAGGCCCCTACAGTAGGTTCCGGGCTTCACTCCGGGCCTTGGGTTTCAGCGGAGGTTGTGGTGTCAATCTAGCCTAATATAGCGGCCTAAGTATAGTATAATGGGCCCAAAACCCCATTCGAATTATTAAGGCCCCTACATTGGCCTAGGTTTCCGGGTTCCAGCTGACGCTTCTCAGACTTCACCTGTGTTTTTGAAGGTTTAGGCTTTAGGGTTTAGGTTCAGGCTTTATGTGGCGTCTCGAGAATTGAAGCACTAGTATCCCTCGTCCTGGACGAATTCAGGCCAAGAAGAGCTTTGCCGCTTCCGCCTGAGCATGGCGTTCTGAGAGTGTAGGTCTGTAGCAAGAGGTTATGATGAGGACGTAGGGTTTGGTACTCCGGGCAATTATCCGATGCGGGCGTTTCGAGTTTAGGACTTTGGACTCATGGGCTCTTGCTTTAGACAGGGCCTATGCACAGTGCGTTTCGAATACAAGAGTGATTAGGACCCCAAGGTGTATACAGAGATTACAATCGGGCTCAAAGCACAAGCCTAAACCGTAATGCCGTAGTCTAAACCCAGATGTAGAGTTTATCACGACCCCGGTTGCAGTAGAGACGGTGGGGTACGCTGTATTCTGGCCAGAAGGCTTGCAGTGCCGACGCCGAAGCGCTGACGACGTGAGATAAAGAAGCGCTCCGCGTCGTGGCGTTTCCGATTTCCAGGAGGACCAAATGAACCCTACAAGAGTTTATGGTTCGTGCCCCATATTATAGGTTTTTTCCGGCGATGTGCTGAGGGTCCCATGCGCTATAAGGTGTGGCCCCGTAAGATTAGGTTCAATCGCACCAGAGAATTAACTTAAGCATTCTCGCTCATGCATATTTGAAGTTCTGCACATACGTAGTGGATGTGTGTCTGCAGGGACATAGTGGGCTACCATAGCGGCCTCGTGAGCTACTGTTGCTGGTAGCTCTACAAAAGATCACATGGTGTTGATCGGCCCTGCAGCGTCCTCAGACACAGTCCAATATTTTAAGTATACAAGTACTCTCTACTGTCGGATCGAAAGTCCATGGAGAAGACCTATTTGGAGGCTTAGGGGTGCTGGTGCATTTCCTTTGCGCCTTTTTGTTTAAAGACAGAGTTTGGGCTTGAAGCGACACCCAAGGCCCTACCGTCCAGGTAGACCCGAAGCCCTAGGCCCTAGTGGAAACATGAAACCGCAAGCCCAAAACCGAAGCCGCTCTTGGAATGCTGCGCCCGGTGGATGTGTGAGCACACATTTCTCGCGCGGTTTGGGTTGCCCGAGTGTCTGCTGGTGGTTCTGAGAAGTAGGAAGTAGGAACGTTCGCCACCTATGAATGAGGATGTAGATGAGTTTACTGTGATGATCAGGATCGGAGCGAATTCCGCGAGGCATGACCGTCGCGTTGCTTGTGGATGGCTTTCCCCGGTGTGGTATGTTTGTAAACCTCCTTCTGTGCCAGGCTTTGAAAGGATTCACGCGCAGGGTGCTTGAAGGTTTTGAACCTACAATACATCAGGTGACGGAGTTCATCCGGTTTGTGTTCAAGAAGTGCGTCTGGCGAGCTGTGCAGACCCCTGCGAGATCAACATGGTTGTGTCTTTGTCGGGACCGCAAAACGGGCTTCCAATTTTTAAAGGCCCCAAATGGGGCTGGGTCACAATGTTTCGGGGATGCTCGAGATGAAGACTACTTGTGCCTGTGAAGTCTCGGGCCTTTCTAAAAGGCAACTAACTCCCCACTGCGGCCACTAGCTGTTCAAGGTTGTCTTCAAACGCCAGGATGCCTACCCTCCAGAGAAAAAATGGGGTGGGGGTTTAGGGTTAATGCTTCGGATCAACTTGTGCACGCTGAACCTTGCCCGTGCCTGCAATGCGAGGTTGGGAGGTCGGACCCGTGAGGTGTTTCAAGGAGCACTGGTCAACAAACTCCAATGCAAGGCCTGGTGGGAGCTGACATGACCCAGATGTGCGGGTGTGTTTGCACGTCAAAGAGAAGGCGGAGACTTTCACCGAGCTGCGGCTTTTCAGTAGTACAGCTGATCCACATATTCAATCAACTTTTACTAGATTTGGGATATGATTCCTTTGGTCGTGTTTCAGATGAATATTTGCGTGGAGGTCGCAGAGTTCGTGTTGTCTATATGCTCGCTTGCGCCAGGTTGCAGTCGCCTGGTTTTGCCATGTAAACTTCTTCTTTGGGCTCATGCGTTACACTCCGCGTGTCAGTTTACCGTTTGTTTTTGGGGCTTGCTGTGCGATGATTGCAATGATGATCCACAGGCGCTCGTGGAGTCGTTGTCCTCGGAGGCACGAAAGTTGGCTTTTTCGGGGGGAGGTGTAGGTGCAAGGAAACGAACCGGTGTGTTGATAAAATTAGATTGGGATCACTAGCACCTGCACCATTGCAGCTAGGTATGCACGTGGCTGTTAAAGTTTGTGATTGGAGGCTAGCTAGCGGCTAACCCGTCTTCAGTTCTTGAGTGCAAAATGCTTTTTTGATAATTGCAAAGTGTGTGCCCGCTTATGTGGCTTTGGAGCATTGAACCTAAACATGCATGACTTGTCCAGGATACAGCGGCTACGCAGGAGTACTAAGTGCCGTCGAAATTCGGGGTGGCTTGGTGCACGGGTTAGACTCAAGCCTACCAAAGCAAAACATCTTTGCAATATTCAAGTTCCACGCCTGATTTTGTTCCTTTGCATGAGCGGTCGTCGTGCCCTACTTTGCCTCGATCCGTGGTGTCTCGGCTGCGTTACATCGTTGACGTTCTACGCGGCTTCAGCTGCTTGGATCAGGGTATGCTGCGAGCTATTTGGGGCTGATCGGAGTGGCGGTGTTTGGTTGCTGCTGTGGATGCTACTGCCTTTTTTTTGTCTTTCTCTTGGCTTGCGGGCTGCTTCTCTTGCTGGAGCCACGATGCGTATGAAATGCGTGGTGTGGTATGGTTGTCCTCTAGCCTGTGGTTCAAGTTCGCCCGCGTTTTGAGACGACCAACTGTTGCCTGTGGGGACCTTGATTTTTTTGTTTGCGTACGATGTAAAACTTCAACAAAATGAAATCTGAGGACCATTATGGCAAGGAAGAGCGAATGCGCGAAGGCATGTTTGGAGGAGAGGAGAGACGGACAGAGAGAGAGAGAGAGAGGCAGGCCGCGGCACGCGAGGACCAGGCCAAGATGAACAAGAATCCCGACGCACTGGCGAATGAGAAGGTTGGGAGCTATGTTGAGAACGGTGGTTGTTGAGGATCGGAGTCGTGAAAATGCCGTGTCTGAAACCTGCGCTGGCAAAGGTGAAGTGTATGTATGTCTGCGTCTGAGACGGCGTTTGGAATTGATTGATTGGATGTCCGTCATTTTGGGATACTAAGTTCGACCAGTGAGGCCAATTCTGCAGCATCCGGACGAAGACGAAAATGTGCCGAATGTGTGTGTGGTCCTGAGCATTTAGCGCGGGAGATGTGCTTTCGGCGGGTATTGTGTTGTTGCTGAGGGCAACCAGCACCGGAACGAGCGCTTGCAGGCGGGGTGTGGGTCTGCTAGGGGCCCAGTGTCGTTCGGAAGTGGATGCGGAGCGCACACATGTAAGGAAAGAAAAAAGAGGCCAAGCAAAAGGAGGAGGAAGTTCGCAAGACTGCTGAGGGCCCGGTGTCGTTCGGAAGTTGCGGAAGTTCGGAAGCAGGCCGGAGTTGATGCTGTGTGTCTGGCCGCGTTGGTTTTGTTGGGGTGTTCGTGACGTGTAGGCCAATCTGTCGTAGTGGGGCTTCGGCACGTGCGAGGCGACCCACTTTGCCATCTTCATGACGACCAGCTTGGCAGTTTTTGTTTTCGGTTTTTTGGGCAGGAGATACGAAGTCGCGGGTGTGTTTGTTTTTGCAGGAGAGAATCGCTGCTGGTCCGTGGCCTTGGACCGCACCAAGTGAAAGAGGTCGGTGGCTGAGCTTGCTCTTGCAAACATGCAAAAACAGGTAAAGATGTGTGTACATGCTGAGGCTGCTTAAGCGAGCGCATCGTTATGTTTCGGACTGAGTGGGTGTTGAATTGCGCATGTTGCAGTGGTGATCTTGATTGTTGGAAGGCGTGTGGCAAGAAGGAGCATGTTTGCGGTTCGAGTGCCTTGTTGGCTGCAGTAAGACAATTGAAGTGCCGGGGATGCGTGTTCCTGCAGGTTGCGAAGCCGCCACAACCGACGAAACGGAAAAAAACCCATGGCCCTCAAAGCTCGCAGGGCTACCAAGCCGCTGCCCCCAAGCTCGAAATCCTAAACCCGGTTTTAAATTTTAAACACCAAATCCTAAACCCTGAATCCTCTTAGCCCTTCAACACCAAATCCCATCCCTAAACCGTCGAGGAGCCTCCTAAACCCTCCGAGCCCCCCTAAATCCTTAACCCAAGTCTCGTACCTAACCCCCCACCCTCCCGTTAGCCCGGTTTGGAATCCCTGAACTCTGAATCCCAAATCCTGATCCCGAATTCTCGAACCTCAACTCTTCCGAGCCCGCAACCCTGAAAACCTTAAACACGAAACCTGCCCCCAAAACTTGAAGCCTCAACCATCAGAACGTAGACCCTAAGCCGGCCATTTGGGCCTCTGCCGTTTTTGGGCTCGGGACTGGCGACAGTCGGCCTCCCAGTGCGCCCCTGGGGTGCCCGCTGCTTGGCTTCAGGACTTCGTGTTCGACTATGTATTCCATCATGTTTTGGCAACTGGCGTATTATCGCTATAGTTAGATTTGTAGTTATACTAAAAGTTATAGTCATAGCTATAGCGATAGCTGCTATAGCTATAGTTATTGTTATAGTTCAAGTTCTAGTTATAGACATAGTTTTGTTGTTATTTTATCTAAATTGTGACTAGTTAAGTCTTACTATGTCTGCATTTTTCACTCTTGTTACCATTACCATTGTTACTAGTATCATTATCACTGCTATTGTTATTGGTAGTATGACTAATATTCTCATTACTACATTTTTATTGCCATTCTTGTTGTTAGTATTACTATATCAACCTTATATTGTTGTTAGTATTGCTAGTATTATTGCCATTCTTGTAATTGTTGTTATTGTTGATTAACAGTACTCTTTTGCAGTTTGTTTTGCTATCGTCATTGTTATTGCTGTGGTCTTTTTTAGCTTTGCATTAAGTTTCTTTGCTTTTGAATGTTTGGATTGTATAGGATTTGGTGTAGGGTCTGTGAATGGGCTTCAAACGTTTGCAAAGCGTTGGTTCGTTCGTTTTTTGGGGAGGGCGGGGCTCATTCATGGCTTCGGGTCTTGTTGGCCGTTGACTTTTGCAATTTATCTGATTTTTTTAATCTATCGGGATGAATGCCCTACGCCCTAAACCCTGAAACGTTAACCCTTTATAAACCCCAAACCCAAACGTTTTTCCTGTAGGTTTCAGGGTTCAGGGTTGTAAGGTTTAGGCTTCAGAAGAACTCAGCCCGACAGGGTTTGACCTTCAAAGACCGTATGACTTATGACGTCGTCGAAGCGGCACCAAACCGCAAGCCCATAGCCCCCAAACCTCAAATCCCTCATCCATAAACCCGAGCCCTAAACCGCAAACCCGAACCCGAAACCTTAAACCCAAACCTCAAATTGCAAGACTTGGCCTCCCAAGCTCCAGCATGCTTGGCCCTCGCTTGACGTTGTCAAGAGTCAAGACGCCTGCTTCTTCCAAGCCTACAGCCCCATGTTGAGGCGTAATGGTTCAGGGTGTGGGGGATGATTCAAGCTTGAGAGGTGTTGAGGTCAGGGTTGACAAAAGCCAAATCTTAGACCCTGCCCGCTACACCCTAGACCCTCTACCCTACACCCTGAAGCCTGTACTCTATGCCCAAACCCTGCGCCGCATTTCTTGCATTGATGGTTTTGTATTTTCCTCATTGGATTTCGTAAGGGGTTTCTAGGGATTTGCCATTCTAGTCTGCACCTCTTGAAGAAGACTCAGGCCTGGGTCTGGGATCATGTCCGGCACGAGGGATGAGTGCGTGTGGCCTGGCTTGCAAGTTTAAGGGTTTTCAGCGTGTCCGTAGTTCTTGGCGTCGCCCACGGGATGCCGACGGTGCCCCACGGCAGTGAAAACGGGTTTTCAGAGTTTGGGGTTTCGGGTTTCAGGGCTTTCCGGGGTTCAATTTTTAGGATTTTAAGGCTTCAGGATTTCGCGGTCTCCGAATTTGGCATATGTGTGTGTGAGCTAGTTAGGGCAAGCTCTCAGAGCAGATTGGTCTGGTGTTGGGGTCGAGGCTTTAGGACGAAACCCTTGCTACAGAATCCCTTCGACAACCCGTATCTGCGGATATTTACAAACTCCGATGAGCGCTTTTAGGCATATAGGTTTTTGCAGTTTTGGCATGTAATTTGACACCGTACAATCAAGAACTCTCCACATGTCCCCACCAAACAGCAGCTTATGGAAAGAGTCTGCGCATTGGAAACGCAAAGTCAGATGTAGCCGCGGCAGAGACCCAACGACGATCCAAAGGCCCAGCAGCCAAAACCCCTGCGCGGTTTAGGGTTTAGGGATTAAAAACCAACTGCCGAAATCGTACTTAAACTCCAGCTCCAAAAGTCCAAACCCTAGAGAAATCAAAGCCGAAGCAAAAATTCGCAGCCGGCCGCACCGGCACTCTCGGTAAAGCTTATTCACTCCCGCAAAGCATGCGGTTTAAATCGATCAAAACAAAATACACTTATGAGGCAAAGATGCAGAAGACAGAAGCAACACAAATTGACAAGACCTCACAAACCTCAACCTGAAATAACTCCTCACCCGTAGTCGCCGTAGTCATACCCTAAGCCTCAAACCCTAAGTCTCCCAAACCCTAAGCCCAAAGCCCCCAAACCCTAAACCCCTAAACTCCTAAAACCCGAAACCCAAAGCCCCCAAACCCTAAACCCCTAAACTCCTAAACCCTACACCCTAAGTCCCTAAACCCTAAACCCTAAGTCCCTAAACCCTAAACCCTAAGTCCCTAAGCCCTAAACCTTAGATTCGGAGGTTCATGGCCCGGCTTGCAGAGCAAGCGGAGCGCTACGAGGACATGGTGGAGCCCCTCGGATCAAAGGGCTCCGAGCTGGGATGAAGCTGGGAGGTTTAGGGTTTAGGGTCTGGGGTTTAGGGTTTTAGGGTTTAGGGTTTAGGGTTTAGGGTCTGGGGTTAGGGTTTAGGGTCTGGGGTTTAGGGTTTAGGGTTTGGGGTAATCTCAAATAATAGGAGCCCTTGTGTTCATGCTTACGGTTTGGGAATCCCAAATAAGAGTCCTTACATAAGGGATCCGTCATCCCACCTTTTGAGGCCTCCGATCTTACCTTTAAGGGTTCAGTTCCTTGTTAAGCGATCGTTTAGGGTTTTTGTTGTTTTAGGGCTGCGTTTAGGTTAAAGGGTTTATGCAGGTGTTTATTCAGGTTTTGTAGCGGTTTCTATGAGGCTGTCTGCAAGTGGTTCCTACAAGGGTCCTGGAATCTAGAGGTGGGATTTCTTGACTAAGGGCTTCAGAGGGCTCTGTATGGGCGTGCAGCACACGACACTGGAGTGTGTCATGCACAGGTCGTTGAAGCTACCTGTTGTGGTATGTGACATATGCGTACATACTGACAGAATCTCCCATGCCTGAATCGCTAAACTCTAGCCCTCAGCCGAATCTCGAAATCTGGACCCCAAAGCTTGCACCGCATCCACGTGTCCGAACCCCCAGTCTTAACTTTCAAAACCCCTCGAACCCCTAACCCTAAAACCCTAAACCCTAAAACCCTAAGCCCTATACCCTAAACTCGGACCTCTAGGTCGCAAACTCTCATCCGAAATCTGCATAGCGAGGTATCCTAGGTGGTACTATAGGGAGACCCTTCAAAGGAAACCCTTCTTAAATCCGACTTCTGGCCCGCTGAAGAGGGACTTTTTGTCGTCTATATCCCCAGGGGCCCCCCTAATCCTAACTCCTAAGGTACATGAAGCGGGTGGCTTGCATGGGCCGGAGACTGAGCTCAGAAGCCCTGAAGCGTGGCTTCGGGATCTCATGGAAGGGGGGGGGGGCGCTTTCGAGGTTCTTTATTCTTTACCCCGAACTCCCTCTGCACAGATGAACCCTAAACCGTAAACCCCCAAAACTGCTCCAGTTTTCGAGCCCCGCTTCAGCAAAACGCCCCAAACCCTAAAACCCAAAGCCCTGACACAACTTAAGGCCCTACCGAGGCTTGCAAAATTCTTCAAACCCTTTCCGAAGCACCACCCAATCTTTCGTTCAACAAACTCAAACCCTAAACGATCCTAGTCCTCAAATCCTCGATTCCTAAATCCCTAAGCCCCTAATCCATAAACCCATAATTCCCTAAGCCCTAAATCCTCATTCCCAAAGCCTTAAGGTCACCTAACCCCTAAGACCCTTTACATTAAAGCCCATAAAGTTGGAAGCCGAATTAAAGCCAAATAGTGCTGGGATTCTCTATGCAGTACTCTTACGGATTGAGGCTATTGGGCTTCCAACTTTTGGGCGTCTACTGTACTTTATGGGCCTGCATAATTACCCATACCATTTTGGAGGTTCCTTTTTCTAATTATAGTATACTGGGCCCCCCATATTATTGGGTTTCCAACTTTAGGGCTTCTACCGTAACCTCTAGAACCCTTATATGGATCCCTTAAAAGTAGCCCCATTCGAACTACTAAGGCCCCAATCTTATACTTCCACTGTAACCCCTTCAGCTTATCAGGTTCCGAGTTGAACCTGGATGAGCGCTGCTCGGCTGGGCTTTTTGTAAGGAGGGTGGGTGGGCTTAGGGTTTGGGGTTTAGGGCTTAGGGTTTATTGGCTGGGTGGCTGGAATTTGGGGGTGGGGGTGGGGGTTAGGGGGGCTCAGGGTGTATGTTTCTTGGAGGGGAGGCGGGATGGTACAGGGTTTGCCAGAATCCAGACCCACTTTGTTGAGGAATATACGTTTGGTTTATGAAGGATCCGTCCGCAATTGAATCCCTACTGCTTAACCACTGGAAAAACTGTAATCTACACTAAACCCTAAATAGTAATCCTCAAATCGCCTAGTGGTTCCTGAGGTTTTTTTGGGTTCCCGAAGGTTCCCGAATACACTACCCGCTTGAACCACCGTCTAGGGCTTCTGTTTTGCGTCGCCTCCCTCCCCCTCCGCTGCAGGACACGATAATTTCCAGGCGCTGTAGGGTTTCTGCCTCTGGGACACCTAAACCCAAAACCCTAAACCCCTAAACCCTAAACCCCTAAACCCTAAACCCCTACACCCTAAACCCCTAAACCCCCTAAACCCTAAACCTTGAACCCCCCAAGGTCTGGGTTAGGGCCGGCAGGACTCGGGATTTCGAGCGTAGCTTGTTTGTTTGCTGCCAGACTTGGAGTTGAAGCTCTTTTCTGGTCTGTTTAAGCGAGATTTGCTGTAGAGTTTTCCCTTCATGCGCATGGGGTCGTTGCAGGATGTTATAGGATTTGTGTCGGATTTTGGCTTCGAAGGTGTTGGGTTTACGTGTTTCGCATGTTTTCATGTTGGGTGTTTTCTAGGGCGGGTTGGCTTGTGATCTTTGGGGGAGATCAGGGTGAAGGGCATTGGGCTTGGCCCGTTCCTGGGCCCAGGCAATGGCTGACAAGGTTTTGAACCCTATAGGTTCCAGGCCCTAAGCACTAAATCCCACAGCTGGTGGATCAAAAGATACCCTCGATGATCTAATCGCGCCTGCACTCACAATTCAGGTATTTCTCCAAGCTTTTTTGGTATCAGCGCTCAAGTAATTCGAGGCAACCTCTTCTCAGTGGCGTACAAGCACGCCGTCGGCGCGAGCTGCTTGTCTATAAGGATGGCTTGTTGGGTCCCGGCACCCTACCCAGAGAGCGCCATATCCCTTCATGAAGAGGTCCAGTATGCCATAAACCCTCTAATTACCCTAAGGTCTAAACCCTAAGCCCTAAACCCTAAGCTTGCCCTAAACCCTAAAAACCTACAGTCCAAGCTGATGGTATCGACGTACTTGAAGGAAGCTCGGCTTTGAGCCCGAAGTGGGCTTCCGACTTTCCTCTTCGGGTTAGCCAGCCGGGTTTAGGTTTCTGCATTAATCCTCAATCCCGCAAAGGGTTCTGATTCTGGGCTCACGGGGGTTTGCATGTTCTTTTAGCTTCTTTCTTGGGATAATGTCGCCTAAACCCCTAAACCCCTAAACCCTAAAACCCTAAAACCCTAAACCCCTAAACCCTAAAACCCTAAACACTTATACAAAATTCGGGTACAAAGATTGTTCGGCCTCAAAAGACTCCGGGTTGAGGGTGTTGGGGGTTTTGGGCTGCAAGCCCTCCAGCCGAAGCCTTGAAGCAAGCAAGAACGGGTGACTACTATAGAGCCCTAAATACTTACCCATATTATTCCTCAGGGTTGCTTACTATAATTATGCTATAAAGGGCCCCACAACACTATTCTAAGGGTTAGAATAACAGTATACTATAAGGACTACTATGAGCGAAGAGCCGTAATCCATCCAAGCCCTTAGCCTTGAATCCCAAGGAACGCGATTTAGGGTGTAGGGTTTCCCGTCGCCTTAACACCAATTCCAAGGAAGACAAGCTTGGCGTGCAGTGGCTTGGTTGCAAATTTGGGCAGAGTTGTTTTTCCTGGCTTGCTCCCTGGGCCCCATGAAGGCTTCTGTGTTTGCCCCTCGATTCTTTGGCAGTTGAAACCATCCGGCACCTCAAATCCTAAACCCTAAACTGCCTTCAACCCGATTGCAAATGATACCCTAACCCCTTTATAAACTCTGGGCCCGAAGCAGTAAAGGCAAGCCCCTAAACCCGAAAATCGAAACTGCCGTACACCTAAATCCAAAATCCTAAACCCTAAACTGCCCTAAACTCCTCAACCCCCAAACCCTAACTCCTGCCCTAAACTCGACTTGAAGCCAGGTCTCATTGAAGCCAGTGTAAACCATTTTAAATTGTAAACCCTATAACCATCTATAACTATCTCTACTTTCTCATCAAGCAAAAAGCAGTTGAACACCCTGAAGGTCTTGTTAAAGTTAAAGCCATGGTGGACCCTTTAACGCCTCTAGTTCCTTACCAAGTTAAAGTCCAGGTAAGCACCCTGATGACCTTGAGCTCACCGTTAACTAACAGCAATAAAGGCTTTCAAGTGGTTAAAGCCACCCTATTTCTGTAAAAAGCCAAAGCTAGGCGACCACCCTGAAAGTCCTTTTAACGCCATTCTAGACCCTATAGCGCCCATTTCCTTACCAAGTTCCCTAAACCCCTAAACCCTAAGCCCCTAAACCCCTAAACCCCTAAACCCTAAGCCCCTAAACCCCTAAACCCTAAACCCTATGCCCCTAAACCCCTAAACCGCAAGTCCAGGTGAACACCCTGGAGAAGCGCGAGGCGGCCGCGTCCAAGGGCGCGGCGATCCTGGAGCTGGTGCAGAAATACCGGGAGAAGGTGGGGGGGACCTTCTAGGGAGCCTTAAAGGGTTCCTTAAAGGGATCTATAAGGGGCTTAGGCGTGGAGCCAAAAAGTATGCAACAAACCACCAGAAACCCTAAGAAACCCTAAGAACCCCCCAACAAAAACCCCAAGAAACCCCAACAAACCACCTCTCCCAGAGCTTCGGAAGGTCGAGACAGAGCTGGCGAACAAGTGCAGAGAAGCCTTGAAGATCCTCTTCGAAGAGCTAATTCCCAAGGCTCTCAGGGATCGGAGTTCTGATGGGCTTTGTATGTATATATATATATGCATATTTCTACTTCTTCTTACCCTTAGTACTACTATTATTCTTATGAGTATTACTGCTAGTATTGTGAGTGTTATTTAATTTGATTAGTACGATTAGTGTCATTCTTGTCTCCAAAGTGTTTGTTCATTTGGACATTGAATTAATACATACATCATGAAATATACATAAGCATACATTATATATACATGTATGTGTCTATATGTCTATGGTGCTTTCTTAGGGTTCTATCCCCAAGCCTTTCAAGGATCAGAGTTTCTGTTTATAGGACTATTATAGGGGTATGTCAGATTTTGGCAGGGGTGTTTTTGCGGGTTTGGGGTTTAGGGTTTCGGGAGTTCTATCGGGATTTTCCAATCGTCAAGGGTTTGTAGGGCTTTATCTATATGGCTCTAGCGGTGTTTGAATTCCAATTACGTCTCAAGTTTCAAGGACTTTACAGGGTTTGTAAAGTCTTCGGCGGCTCAAGGCTTGGGTTTGGGGCGTAAGGCATGGATACGACAAAGTTGGGGCATACACAGTGTAGCGGAGTTCGAGGAGTGCACCCCCGAGGCAGATTTTCAGGGTGTTCGTTGTTAGCACATTGACATGGCTTTTTGGAACATAGGTTTATAAAGATTTGTTCAATGTTTTAAAAAACCAAGGCTGTTGGGATCTTTTGGGGTTTGCGGCTTGAGGATAGAGAGGGGGCTTGGCCCTAGACACCAAACCCTAAACCCGTGAAGCCCCTTATAGTTGGTAGCGGGCGAATAGGGCGCCAGGTAAAATCATGGGGTTTTGCTGGTGGTCAAGGACATTTGAGGGGTTTCTGCTGCTTTTCAGGGCAAGCGGGATGGAGGGTTCAGGGAGGGGGGGGGTCTTAATATGTCCTGCCGTCACATATCCTCTCGAGTTCGCCTGCTTGTGAGACGACCTTGTGACGACATGGCGCGCTCCTGGCTTGCTTTGACACTCTCAGCAATCATCATCATTCGGCTGTCGATGACCATGACGATGATAATGATGATGGTGACGGTGATGGTATTACTGGTAATAACGATAGTAGTGATAATGACGGTGATGAATGATGATAATAATTTCGAATAATGATAGTCATGATGGTAACAATGATGACGGTGACGACGAAGAATAGGATGATAGAGTAGATTTGCGCTACAAACCAGATTGTTGCAGAAATCGTGCTAAAACCCAACACGAATGTAACCCGGCGCCCTGTGTGCCCGCACCCTAGCTGGCTATCCTTGTAGAAAACCCGTCAGTGCCTCGAACACCCAATGCCCTGTCCAGGCTGGCACTAGCGATTCCAAGGTCTTCTACTTGAAGATGAAAGGACCCAGAGCTACGGGAGCCAAAAAGCACATAAGCATAAGCATTTGATAGGGATATCCCTACCTTATTGGGCTTCGCTATAAGGGGGTTTATATGGGATATCCCTATCGTAATTTTTGCTTACGTGCTTTTTTGGGGCCCTACCAGAGCAGACCCGGGGGGGTCCGGGGTTTTGGGTTTCGAGTTTAGAGAGGGCTACTTAAGGGTTTCATAAATACGGAGGGGTATCTATACATTTACGATTGAGGATATGGGGGGGGGGGGGTAGGGTTTAGGCGGCAGGGCTTAGGGCTGAGGGTTTAAGGTTTAGGGTTCATTAAGAACTGAAACCGAAACTTTGAAAAACACTTAGCAGCCGTAGCAAGAGTGACGGCCACATAGCAATGAAGTAGAATAGCAGCTTTGGGGAGGAAACAACCTGGACGGCGTCTCGCAGGTATGGCAGTCTGATTTAGGGCTCTGGGCTTAGTGCTTTGGGGGACTGAGTTTAGAAGATATGGAACAGTGCAAACAGATACCCGATCGGGAGGAGGATTGGAATGTTGATGCCCGCATCGATCATTATGGCTGATGAGGCTGGCGATGATGGTGGTGATGAAGAAGAAGACGATGATGATCATTATCCTGATGATGATCACGACCATGATGGCGATGATGAGGATGATGAGGGCCATGGTGCTGATGATGATGTTGCAAGGACGATATGTTTCTGCTGCGTTTGTTTACGAAAACCAGCATGAACATCATAGTCTGACTGACTGACAGAAGTGTCACTGACATCGCTGCTGCTGGTGCTGCTGTCGCCGTTGATTATGAATGGCAGGGTTGCTGCACGTGACGCCCGAACATGGTGGCCTTAAGCGGAGTGTCCCGAGTCTGGGATTACCCTTGTCGGCAACATTTATCCCTCCTCAGACCTCCAGACAAGGTAATCTCTCATGGGGCTAGGGCTCAGCTTTCTTTGGTCCTAGGTGTTGGAGTTTAGGGGCCTTTGGGCTCAGGTCTCTGGGTACAGGGTTTTAATTTTAGGTTTCTGTTGAGGTTAAGGGTTTTGGAGCGCCAGTTCAGGAGACTACCATCGGTACCTAGCCGAGTTTGCCACGGGCGAGATGCACAGCAAGTGTGCGCAGGAGGCTGCGATGCTGGGTTCTTGTCAAGGCATCTCTACATCACGCTACCAGTTACAATCGCTATTTCGGTAGATCCCTAACCTAAACAGCCCCTCAGCAAGAACCCAGGATGTTGCAGCCCCCGGCCTCAACCCGAACCCATCATCCCTCGGCGAAAATCCAAGCCTACAGCCTTCAACACTACTTCCCAAACCCAGTCCTAAACGCTGCACGCGCACGACTCAAACCAACAAGTTTTTTTAGTTTAGGGTTTAGGAGTTTGGGTTACGGCTTAGAATGGCTTACGGGTTTGGAGTTTGTAGGGATTGTTGGGCGTTCGGGGTTTAGAAACGGCAGTTGCAGAATGTTCGTCCGATGTTCGTTTCGGTCTCTGAGGCTGTAGGGCTTGTTCAAGGTACCTTTCTGCCCAGATCAGCTCCACCTTTTCCTGTGCAGCCCATGGCTGGCTACAAGAGTGCGAGCTACGACAAGGTCCCGGACGATTGGAATCGCCCGACTACTTGGCCCCCGAGGAAAACTGTGCTCGACAGAGGCCCAGATGCACCGCACGTCGTCCTCTCCACGAAGTTTCAAGAGCCGTGGCTCACCATCTCCATCGGCATCAAGGAGATCCTGGAGGAACTGGGCTGCACAGTGTACAACCCCAACACAGACAACAAGGCGCGCTCCGGGGGCCACGACCAACGGGTTGAAAGCTGTTCTGTAGAAAGTTTCAAGACTCCCTTGCTTCCGAGGACCTTCCGGTGTTAAGGCATCTCTGAAGTGAGCATGGCTGGATTATGGGTTCAATCAGCTTTTTTGCCGACCTCTCTCTCCCTCTCTCCGTTTCTCACTCCTACCCGCAAGGAAGTGTACAAGGAGGAGGCAGATTCGCGCTGGCTCCTCACTTTCCAAGAACACTTGGACATCATCGAGAACAGCAAGCGTGACTTTGTTCTGCAGATCCAGCAGGGCCAGGTCCGGGAGAAGTCGTACATGCAGATCTCGGAAGAAAAGATGGGGAAAAAGTGGCACGTCCCCCGCATCGGCCTCTACGCCTTCCCGATCACCCACCTTCGAGGAGGCGGCAGCTTAGCGGAGGAGTTTCTGGCCACCGCAGTGGAGAAGGCCAGGGCGCAGTGGGAGGAGAGCGTCAAGGACGAGGTGCAGATGGCCTCGGAATGGTACGAGCCCATCGGAGGAGACCTGGAGCTGCCCGTCAACGGCGAGGGCAAAGTCCAGGGCCGGGCGCGGTGCACGTGGCCGAGCGGCCAGGTCTACGAGGGAGACTACAAGGATGGCCGAAGGCACGGCACGGGAACTTACACGCATGCGGACGGCGAGGTCTACGTCGGAGAGTTCAAGGACGACGAGGCGACCGGCACGGGAACTTACTCGTTTGCGAGCGGCGAAGTCTACGTCGGAGAGTTCAAGGACGGCAAGAAGAACGGCACGGGAACGTACACGTACAAGAGCGGGAGCGTGGAGGTCGGCTTCTACGAGCAGGACAAGGACAAGGGCCGGGGGGCGAGGCTCAGCGCGGACGGCAAGACGGCCTGGCTCGTCATGGATGGCAAAGTCGAGCGCGAGGTCTCCGTCGCCGAGGCGGGGCCGCTTTCCGCCCAAAAAGTGCGCAGTGCGTGACCGCCGCCCCCCCGCTGCAGGCTCGGAAGGTGACGGAGGAGCTCGGCCTGCCGCCCCTTCCGTGAGACAAACCTGTGCCTCGGACTGCCTTGTTTGTGTTATGTGATTGTCCTTGGCCTCCCCCCTAAGAACTCTGAGCCGAGGTCAGCGGAGGACTCCCTGCAAGAGCGCTGAGCGAGGGCTCAGAGCACCGATTTACTTCAGATACAGAGTTTAGGAAGATTCCCGCTGGTGGTCGGCGGCCCTGAAGGGCCCGTTGGCCGCAGGAGCACTCCTATCATCGCATGCAGCGGTTGCGAGCAAATCGCTCGCTTCGAGACTGCAGGACATGAGGCAAAATCTAGAGCATGCACATCCAGTAGGAGCTGCTGTGCGGGCAGCATCAGGGGATCGTCTGGGTCCGTGACTGCCGACTGTGGCTATCTGTAGGCGACACACGCTGCAATTTTGTGCCCTGTGTTCTTGCTAATTCGTGTCGAACTGCCGGTCTACCCTTTGAAACTGCTTCTTTGTTTGTTCTATGCGAGAAGTTGTCAGCCATGGTCCGCACGGACACCGGTGCTAAGACGATCTGACCTTTACTGAGGGTTTCTAGAGCGTGCACGGCGCAGAAGGCACCTGGTGCGTCCGTTTGTGTTTTGTTTTTGTCTTTTCAGCCTCTGGACTTCAGATTTCGGCCTTTGTCTTTCAGATGTCGGGCTTTGGATTTCCGTTTTCGGATTTTGAGCTTCAGACATGGTCTGGGGCGCTAGGGTGTTGGGCGAAGGATTTCTTCCCTGATGCCCAGATGTTGCGATAGAGTGTAGCTTAACCAAAGAGGCAGTCTCGGCGGGCTAGACTCTGGCTGGCTGAAGGGTAACCGACTATAGATACTATAAGATACCCACCAGAAAACCTATTCCAATTAAGGCCCCCAAACTTGGCTTTACGTTTTTTTCTAGTTGAACACCGGGTTGGGCTTGGGGCTGTGAGAGTGAAGCAGCGAGCAGGATTTGGGGTTCGGGATCTAGGGTATATGACGATATATATATATAATTATGGGCTTCTAGGTCATTGCTATAAATTCAATAGATTTCGGTGCGTTAGGGCCTCTGAAGGAGTGGTTTAAGGCTTTAGGGGCTAACAAGCTCCCTGTGGTTTATGGCTTGGAATTCGAGCTTGGGGGTTCTAGGCTTTTGGTGTTCGGAGGCATTCAGGTTTCTAGCAAGTCTTTCCGTTCCGGTGTTAAACAAAATTCAAGTTCGGGGAGTGAGGGTTTTGGGTTGAGGTTTGAAGTTTGGGGGCTTCGGCACTCGGGGGTTGGGGCTTAGCTTAGGGATTGGGCTCCTTCGACAGAGGCCCCACGACGATTTGGGCAAGAGCCTGGCTCCAGAAAATGCCTAAAACTCGATAAACACGGTCGTGGAGTTTTAGGCATCTTAATGCATAGTTATATGGGGGCTATACAGGCACATCGTTACTAACTCTCCTGTCCAGTATGTTAGGGGGAAGTGTTTAGTTCAAACCCCAACGACCTCAAACCCTTCCTTCATTCAGAGGCCTTCAGAGGTCTTCAGCCCCTCCAGAGCCCTAAAGCCCAAATCCTAAACCCGAAAGTGAGCCCTAATCCCTTCCTTTTTCAAGGCCCACGACGCTTACCAGAGCTCATCGGAAGCGGCGATTTCGGACCTTCCGCCCACGCACCCGGCACCTGGGTAAAAAGGGTGGGGTTTCGGGTTTGTAGGGTTTATCAAGGGGGTCCTTAACGGATTCCTTGAAGGGATCTACAAGAGGTTCAGGGTTTTAGGGTCTGTAGGGTTTCAGGAGTTTCGGGTTTGTAGGGTTTCGAGTTTTAGGGTTCAGGGTTTAGGGTTGTAAGGTTCCCTGCTGCCAGGGTGAGGATTTGGAGTTTCGTGCTCGTAGGTTGAGGGTCTGAGAGCTTAGGGTTTTAGGGGTGAGGATTTGGGGTTTCGGGTTTGCAGGGTTTGGGGTTTAGGGTTTAGGGCTTGTATGTTTTAGAGTCGTGGGGCACATAGGGTCTAGGGTTTCAGGGTTTAGGGTTGAGCACCTAGAGATATCCTCAAATCCAAGCTCCTGAAACCCTTAAGCCCTGAACGGTTTAGGGTTTAGGGTGTGAACCTTGAGTTCCCAAAATCCTTCACACACACCCACACCCACACCCACACCCACACCCAGTGCACACCCCCACCCCTACCCATGTTCGAACCCAGGGTTTGAAGTCTAGTGTTCGAACTCGGGATTCGAACTCTAGTGTTCGAACCCGGGGTTTGAACTCTGGTCTTCGAACTCGGGGTTTGAACAGATAGATGTCGAATATCTTTTCTTTTGTTTTCACTTTGTTTTCTTCACTTTTAACCCCCTAAAGCAAGAGCGTTTGGCTTGCTGCCCAAGTCCGTGGGCTTCACGTGGACTAGGGTTTGCATTTGGCCTTTTGATGAGTGTATGTAAAGCTCCCTTTTTTGAATATTGATGAGTGTATAACCTGGATGTTATTATGGGGATACCAGTACCAAAAATACCTTGTTTAGACATGAGTTTCCTTAGTGTTCTGGGCGCCTATTTTAGTGTCCTTGTATCAAAATCGAAACTTAAAAAACCCTAAAATTCTCAAACCCGAAGGCCCTAAACCCTTAGTCCTGCAGCCCAAAGAACCCAAACCGCTGCAGCTGCAAGCCCTAAAGCATTCAATCCTAAGCCGGAAGCCATGGAAGCTCTGCTTTCAGGTGCGCTTAGGCCTTGCCCTGAACTTCTCCGTCTTCTACTATGAGGTCTTCTCGTCCCCAGCGACTCGGTTGAAGGGTTTGACCACGACTACAACAACCACAACTAGTACCAGTACTTCTGCTACCACCACCACGACCACTACCACTACCACTACCACTACCACTACTACTACTACTACTACTGCTACTGCTACTGCTACTGCTACTGCTACTGCTACTGCTACTGCTACTACTACTACGGCTACGGCTACGGCTACGGCTGCGGCTACGGCTACGGCTACGGCTACGACTACGACGACTACGACTACGACGACTACGACGACGACTGCAATGACTACGTATTCTTACGCTCTTGTTGTTCTTATACTGATTTTAAATCTTTGACGCGCTCAGACTCCTTCAGGCGCCTTAAGCCCCAGACAAGCCTCGTATTCCCTTATCACAATAAACAATCCTAAATAAAGCATGCCCAGTTTTATGTTCAAACGGGATTGATTCGAAAGCGCAAAACCGCGGCCGTATAACCGAAACCGTTATGAAATCCTTGTAAACCCCATCACATACCCTTCAGCACCCCAAATTCATCGACCCATAGTGCCCTGAACCCGAAAAGTTCAATATATCCACACAAAAACCCTATACCCTGGCCACCCCAAGATTTAGTGATTTAGTGTTGAAAGGAGAAGGCCATACAAAAGCCCCTTAAAGCCTTTGCAAACCCCAGAAAGACGCTATAAAACACTTGATTGATTGTTTAACTCCAAGGAAAAGGCCTGCCTTCTCGCGAAAGCTGCCTTCGACGATGCCATGGCCGTCATGGACAGCCTCTTTGCTAGAAGCTCTGGGGTTCTTTGAAGACGGTTTTGTGGGGGTTTGGGGCTTGGGGCTTTAGGGTTCTTTGATGGTTTAGGGTTTCGGGATCAGGGTTTAAAGTTTGGGGCGTCGGGTGAGGGAGGACAATCGTTTCGACCCACTGAGCCATTCGTCTGAAGTAAGACCCTTGCGGAGTAGCAGAGTTCCCGGAACCCTAAACCGTGAAGCCTAAACCCTAAACCCCAAACCCCAAACCCAAGAGTTCCCGGAACATCAAATGACCTGGCCTTGCCTGCGGAGTATTTGATACATTGTCTGCGAAATTGCCGGAGGAGTAGCAGAACAGCCCCGTTCGCTAGGATCTTGCCGGTGACGGGGTGCCTTGCTTACTGCCACATCAATTTTAAAAGTGAGTCATACTTCAAGGTTGATGTTTTTGTAGTTTTCAACCGTTTATAGCGTAGAGCCCGCTGACTGAAACGACCATGATCCTCAATCCTCAATGGAGCATCTTTAGGCACTTTTTGGCCCATGCACGGCGGTGTACGCTGTTGTATCCCATAGCTCTCTAGCCAAGGTCTGGATGAAGACAGCTACAAAGACAGCGCTGCCACTTGGCAGAAGCTCGTTGATGACCCTGCCCTGACCGTGGCGCGTGGTTGAACTTGCCAGGGAACTTGCAGCCCTGCATCCTTCCCTTGCATTATGCAGTTTGAACCCTAAACCCTACAACCCTAAACCCCTTGTGAGGCCATCATGAAGCTTAAACCCTAAGCCCTAAACTCCCTGCAGCTCCCTAAAGCCCTTGTGAGGCCGTTATGAAGCATAAACCCTAAACTCCCTACATCAGCCCTTGTCTTACCTGTGGTTAGTAGGAATGGAGGAATGGGGTACAATTTTAACTACTATTACTACCATTCTTCCATTCCCTACTAACCAAAGGTAGGTTGTGAGGCCATTATGAAGCTTAAACCCTAAACCCTAAACTCCCTACATCAGCCCTTGTGAGGCCATTATGCAGCTTCTGCGAGACAATCTCACCCTCTGGACCTCCGACATGCAAAACCCTCACAAGGAGCCCGGCGGGCAGAAATCTCTAGGGCCTCTAGGGTTTAAGTTTAGGGGGCTAGGACGGTTTAGGGTTTAGGGTTTAAGGGGCCATGCCTAATATGGTGTATGATAATGGTAATATCTCATATAGTATATTCTAGAGGATTTAGCTGCTTCGAGTTTGCCTGTGTTTTCTTTCGGCGCGTTGTGAGGGTGTAAGTTCCATTGTTTATGGGCTCACGATTTCGGTTGTCCATGGCTCTGGGAGGTTCGTGTTGAGGAGTTTAGGGCCTCTTATGGTTAAATAGTACCTGTGGGGAGTCTTTGTTAGCCAGTGAGTTTTCATTTTGGAACCCGTTCTGGCTCAGAGAACGACCCGAAATACGGGGAGATGCCAACCCAATGGGACTCCTAACAATGTCTTATGTGTTTGTTTATGTGATTAATTACACACCCCCACACACACACACTCACGCTATATATACCCTCTATAGGCAGCTGTTTGGGACTCATGTGTTTGGATAATTCTGGCATTTTGAGCATGAAGTCAGAAATTCGAGCCATCGTTACCCGTTCCGCTTTGGTATTGGCATGAGGTCTGAGCTTCATCTGAGTACATAGGCTTAGGGTTTCTGGATGAGGCCTTTTTCGAAACAGTGGTTCGATAATTTTTTTCGCTGACACCTAAACCCTAAACCCTAAAACCCTAAACCCTAAACCCCATCGAGCTGTTCGGTGTCTAGAGCACAGGTCTGAAGGGTTCGGGCTTCATCTTCGCACACCCGCAGAACACGAGCAGAGCCGCAACAATAATCTATGTAGCTGCTGCTTATGTACTGTAGAAATGCATATATGTATATATGTAGATGCATATGTGTATGTCCGTCTGTCTGCCTGCCTGTCTGTCTGTCTGTCTATGTATGTACGTATGTAAGTATGTTTGCATGCATGTATGCATGACTGGCTGGCTGGCTGGCTGGCTGGCTGGCTGCATGGATGGATGGATGGATGGATGGATGGATGGGCTGGATGGATTGATGGATGGATGGATGTAGATGTACATAGTATACACAATGAGTATATTGAATATATATATATATATATACAACAATCGAGGCTGATGTTTCTGTGTGTGTGTTTAGGGCTTTCGCGCTCCAGGAAGGTGATGGAACAACCGTCGAAGACTTCTACTGAGGAGTTGCACGAGTGTGAATTCATGCCTCGCAGAGGCACACCACACTAGCACAAACTGTGGAGTTTTCAAGAGGGTTTAGGGCCTAGTGTTTTTATGAAGGAGCTTAAGCTAAGTATCCTCCAACATGGAGCGCCCCATGGCCGTTAGGCCATCATGGAGCCCTAGACACAACTGCAGGTTTTCTGCGGGTGGGTTTGCAGACTTGGTTAAGGCTTCAACGGCTGTTTCACCACGATGCGTGGCCTCTGCACAGGGCGCTTACGCGTTTCACACCTCACCGGTAGCAGAGATGCGCAAGAAGCAAACTATTTGCATTGGTACTACTAGCAGTACTAGCACTACCCGCCAGCCGGCTCCTGTGACCCCCGTAACTTCGTTCACAGGAGCAGCAGGCCAGTGACTACTACTACTACCGCTACTACTACTACTACTACTACTACTACTACTACTACTACTACCACTACCACTACCACTACCAGCCCTGATGCCGTCAAGAACGCAGTGGGAGTGTGGGGCTTGTTTTTCGTGTTTTGGTGTGGAGCTTTTCTGCCCATTATGTAATGCCATCACCCAGAACCCCAAGCCCTAGAAGCCCGGTCCCGTCAGTGCAACTCGAGGCTCGAGCCTATGCAAGTTGCGTCGGGCAGCATCATCTCACAACCACAAGACCGGAAATCGTTGAATCCTGCACCTTCACAGAACCCTTATAGAACCCTAAACCCTAAACCGAGTTTAGGGTTGAGTGGAAGTGTTGGGTCCCTGTTTGTCCGAAACGCTACGCTTCTCACAGCTTCCACAGCCTCCACAGCCCTCAGGTACGCAGAACGCCTCCCGCTGGAACCCCTAAGGGCTCATGAATCCTCAACCCCCAACACCCTGAACCCAACAACCCACCCGTGCCAACCTTACGGGAGGCAAAGGAATCATTTTACGGCTTTTCGGGCTTAGGGTTTTACGGTAAAGTTTGCGGTTTAGGTTTTAGGAGTTTAGGGTTTGGGGCCCCTAAGCCCTAGACCTAAACCCTAATAGGGTTTGGGGTTTGATCGGGTCCCTAAACCTAAACCCCTAATCCCCAAGGTTTAGGGCTATAGGGTCTTGCGGCATGGACAAGCTCATCCCGGTGACCAGCCAGATCCGCGAAGCGGTGGAGTCGGGCGCTGAGCAGTTGTAATGCAGGGGCCTGCAGAATTACAATAAGGTTCCTTTTCAGGGGCTCCTTGTAGGGGTGACTGTTAAAGGGAATAAGTTCCTTTTTTAAGGGTTTATGTTAGGGGGCCGTGAGAACTAGAACGAGTTCCTTATAAGGGTTCTTCGGAGGGTTATGTTTACTACAGCTGAGGATGTCAAGGGTTTCCAAAGACTCCCTCCAAAGCAGACCACCGCGAGGATCCAGTATGGCTTTTTGGTCCATAAAGCTTCAAAACGTGAGTCGTTAGAGCCTTCGGCTAAGGCATCCTCCCAAACTCTAGTATAAATATGCTGCTATCCTGTTTTGAATTCGGTTCCGAGAATACAGAGTCGGAGGGTTTTGGACAAGCACAGTTCCCTTCGGAGAGAAAACAGCCCCAGAGACATTGACGCGCAAGCAATCTGTGTAAGCAAGGCACCACTGGTCCACCCTGTAGACACCCTAAACCCTAAACCCCTAAACCCTCAGCCCTAAACCCCCAAACCCTAGCCCTACACCCTAAACCCAAAGCCCTGCAGAACTCAAACTCAAGGAGGCAACAGATCCCAAGGACTTCTTCAGCCCAAACTCTTGGTTCTGAGTTCTGATTAAGGAGCTGGCATAAATTCACGATAAGAGAGACCTGTAACATAGGGGCCTCAATATTTAGAAGAGGGTTTGGGGGTGTATTCTACCACAATCTGAATAAATAGCCCCAAAATGCTAGTAGTAATTATTAAGGCCCCTACATTAGCTAACACATAACATGGATTCATTGTTATAGTAATCCAAGACAAGTTCCTTAACAAGATCCCAAACAAGCCAAACAGGCATTGACATGAACCAGCTACAAGAATTCAAGCCACTGCACCGCCCTTTCCAAGCCCCCAAACCCACAACCCAAGCGCCCCAAGCCGTAAACTCCATCAACTCGCTGTCAAAAGTTGCACAAGCACTGCCAGCCTGCAAATAGCCGAAAAGCTGTGCAACAGTATTTATATACATTTTCTATCCTTTAATCGGAGCCTTAAACTTCGCGTTAAAGAAATAGGAGTCCTACGAAGGCTCTATTCGCCTAAAGGCCTGGAACACCCTGTGAAAAACCCCGAAAGCTTCTCGTCACCCAAGGCCCTAGCCCCTAAATCCCAAAGCTTAAACCCTAAACCCTACGTCCCTAAATTCTATAATCCCTAAACCCTATAATTCCTAAACCCTGTATAATCCCTAGACCCTAAGCCCTGTAATCCCTACACCTTAAAACCCTATAACCCTCAAACCCCATAACCCCTAAACCCTAAAATCCCTAAACCCTAAATCCCTAATCCCTATATATGATTTCCACACCCTATAATCCTAAAACCCCTAAGTCCCTGAGCCCTGTAGTCCCCCGCTTCTTCGAAGGCACGCCGGCCTGGAGCTCGACTTTGATCTGCCGCAGATCGCGGTGGTCGGCGGACAGAGCGTTGGGAAGCCTTCCGGTGGCAAAGTTTAGGACTCCTTGAAGGGTTCCTTAAAGGGATCTATAAGGGGTTCAGGGTTTAGGGTTGGGGGTTTAGGGTTTGAAGTTTTTCGGTGGCAAAGTGAGGCTGAGGGGTTTTGGGATTGTAGTGTTTAGGGATTTGGGTTTCGGGTTTGGGGTTTAGGATTTTGGGGTTTGGGTTCCTTCCGGCAGCAAAGTGAGGGCTTGGGGTTTAGGGCTCCTTAAGGGGTGCTTAAAGGCTTCCTTAAAGGGTTCCTTTTAAAGGGATCTAAATAATTTAGGATTCAGGGTTTAGGGTTTAGGATTTTGCGAGGGTTTGGGGGCTTTCGTTCTGGAGTTTGGGCTGGGGCTCAGAGCTTGTGGAGTTCAGGGCTCCAGTCGTTCAAGGTTTTGGGGTTTAGGGTATCTGGTTTACGGGGGGTATGGTTTAGGGTTTTGGGGTTTAGGGTATCTGGTTTAGGGGTTTAGGGTTTAGGCTTTAGGGTCTTGGGGTTTAGGGTTTAGGGTATTTGGTTTAGGGGGGGGGGGGTAGGGCTTAACAGGTTGAGGGCTCAGGGTAGCGATATTACTGCTTGTAGCTCCAATGACGAGGGCTAGAATCAGGGGTATGGGAGTTTCCGAAAATAGGGGACCCCAATATGGTACCCTCAATAGTAGGATCCTTATTATAAGGACCCCAAGATAAGGTACCCCTAATTTTGGGAAACTCCCTTGTAGGGCTCTTTAGGGTATGAGGCTTGAGGACCTTAGGGGAAGCAACCTGGGGGGCCTAGGAGTCTTCATTTTTGACAAAGTTTAGGACTCCTTAAAGGGTTCCTTAAGGGATCTATAAGGGGTTCAGGGTTTAGGGTTGGGGGTTTATATACCGTATTCGAATAAGTTTAGGGTTGGGTTTGGTCAGTACTTGGGGTGGGCGCAGAGGCAAAAGCGGCGCCCGACAGAACAGGGAGGGAAGGTCCCCGAACAAGCGCTCTGATGCCCAGGCCCCTGGCTCAGCCTGGCCCCCAAAACTAAACTAATCCTAAAGCGCTGAACCCCTGAAGCCCTGAACTTTAAACCCCATCCCCCTTAATAAGGCACGCAACGGAGGGTCTACCTGCCCAAAATTCGCAAGCCCTGAGACCCTAAGGTGCCAAAAAAGCCTATCCGCAAAGGTTTCAAAATCCTACATACCCTAACCCTAACTTTAACAACCCCTCGTAAAATCCATTGAGGTGCCCTTCAAAGCACCCTTAAAGGACCCCAGCCCCCCAATTTCAGCCTAAAAACGAGGTCTACCTTGCTGGAGGCTCTCGTCGGCCGGCATCTCAGAGTTCTTCCGGGATTTCAAGGTTCAGGGTTCAGTGGTTTAGGGTTTAGGGTTTTAGGGTTTAGGGTTTAAGTGTTTCAGAGTTCAATGTTTTGGGGTTTACAGGGTTTCGATTTGGGGAACAAGAGCTTCGTTTACGGGCTGATTGGGTTTCTGGGATGAAGGGCCGATAGGGCTTATAGGATTCGGGCAATGGTTTTGCTGGGGCATAGCCCTTGTTTCAGAACCGTGATTTTTGGGCTTGCAGGCTTTAGGTGTTTACGTTTGACTTGAGGTTTTAGGTCGTGCAAGAGGTGTTCCACTGGCGAAGTGGGATCGCCTGTTTGCCTTGAGGCAAGGGTTGTCAGACTGCCGTCACCCCACTTAGCATGTTACCTGTTGGTTCCTAATTTCTGCGCTCTGACAACTACCTTTATTGCGGCTCACCCCGGCCCTGCGGTTAGGTTTTAGGGCTTTAGGGCTTGAGGGCTTAGAGTTTAATCGTACTTAGTAGTACAGTCCTTGTGGGCTTTGGGTTTAGGGCTTAGGGCTTTAGGGCTTACAGGGTTTAGTAGTTGCGGCGGATGCCATGCAAACTCAAGTTGGAAGTCTCCTCAACAGCCTTCCTTCTCTTGCAAAGTGCAGGGTCAAGATCCCCCCCAAACACAAAGTTGGGGTTATTGGCTGTCCACAGCAAACCATCCAACACTGTGGCGTCAGGTCGAGCTTTCCTGCCGACCGGATCGGGCATCGTCACACGAAGGTGGGGACAAGTGGTTTGCTTAAACTGTCAAGGCCAGAAGCCTCAGAAGCAGTACTAGAGGGAGTAGAGAGAAGCAGGATAACCAAATTTATGGCTCCCTCTACACCCGAGTATCATAAGGTACGTACGGTGTGTGGATGAAGGATGACAGGTGCAGAGGACGCCTATACTTGAGACCTAAAACCCTGAACCCTGCCGTGAGGGCATCAGGATAATGATGATGTTCAAGGTTTCAAGCACTAATCGACCTTCAGGATGGGATCCTATGCAGCTTAGTGCTCGGGATTGAGGAAAGTATTGTTTTCGTCGGCAGTTGCTCTGGGTAAAAAGGTATAGAGTTTGGGAGTTTAGAGTTTATGGCCCGCAAAACCAAAACATTACCCGCAGACACCATAAACAAGCCCAAGCTTGTCGAGAGGCCGTTGATTCTGCAGCTTGTCCACGGGCGCCCCGGCGAGAGAAAGCTTGCGATTCAATGGGTTTTGTAACGCTTTAAAGTTGAGTTTGGGATACATAGAATTTCATTATGGTGTTCGTGGCCAGGGTAGGAATATTTGCCACGGGAGAGTGCGTACTTGTGGTCTACGATTTTTCGAGCTTAGGAAAATCTTGGGTATGCATGTGTTCATATACATAATGCATATATACATATGTATATATGGAGCTGCTTATTTATATGTGGACACATACTCAGAAAGACAACGCAATAAATACGTAAATAGCCAAGTGTTTAAGCATGCATAGATGTATGTACATGCAGTTGCATACATGCATACCATATATATATAGAGAGAGAGAGAGAGAGACAGAGAGAGAGAGAGAGACAGACAGGAATGTCAGAGAGAGAGAGAGAGACAGAAACGTGAGACAGACAGATAAGTAGCTATCATGTGCCACGTGTTTGCATCCTCCGGCCGTTCACGCGCAAGCTCCCCCCGGGACTTCGCTCATGCCAGGTCCGATGCTGCTGAGTGGGGCGAGTTTGGGCATCTGCCGATGCCTCACTGCCTAAAATAGTACCCGAGTAGGATCCTTATTATAAGGACCCCAAAATAAGGGTACCCCCCTACTTTTCGAGTGCGCCTAATGTTTATGTAGAAGCCGCAGATATTTTGTCCTATGCTCGTCCTTGGGGTTCCTAATTCCTTATTGCAAGTAGACTTTCATGTATACCAGAGCCCTGTTCTGATCAGCAAAACCCTAAACCCTAAACCTAACCTTAAACCCTAAACCCTAAACCCGGGGCCCGGCCCGGCGGTAGAAGCTCTAGGGCTTGGGGCGAATTGCCGAAGACTCTCGTCCAGTCGAGTGGTAGATTAGCAGAGCAGATCTCGAAAGTCTTTATAAGACCTTGGCTAGTCCTTATACCCCAATGAACTGCCAGTACATCTGAATAAAACTCATCACCGCTATCCCTGCAAGAGTGGATGCCCGAAAGCAAGAGGCCCATCACTCGCCACCTGTGAGCCAGATTCCAGAGCCTCGAAACCCTAAACCCTAAGCCTTAGAGGCTAAGCCCTGAACCCTAAACCCTTACTCCCCTAAACCCGTGATCCTAAACCATAAACCCTTTACCCTAGCTCCTCTTGAGGCTCGGGTGTGCCCTAAGCCCTAAGCTAAAGTCAGAGTTCGACACCCAAAGCCGTGTAATTCAGGCAGCCAGAAGAACTACCAACAATACTCCTTGGGGTTCTTTCATCGGTTTATCCGTTGTTTAAGTCAAGATACCCCAAAACACTGGTCTAATGATGAAGGCAGCTATCTTAGCCTGAATGATACCTACGGGTTCCCGAATACGGGTACAATGATAAATTTCGCTAATATATGAGTAGATGCTAAACATACCACCACAACCCTCTCCGAATTCCTAAGGTCCCTACAGCACACTATTTTTCGCAAGCCGCAACTAGATGGAGTGGTTTCGGGTGCTGGGTTTAGGGGTCCTTCCCACACAAGCTCCACCAGAGCAGGATCTCAAACACGATGCCGTCCTCGCCGTTATAACACAGGAATCCGCTCTATGAATCCTGGAATCCTATACTGAGATCATATACCCGTTGCCCCACATTTGGAAAGCCCAAATCCCTGAACTTCAATGGAATTGTTGCTTTTGTTCTTCTTAAAGGGATTGTTGAAGGTGGGGGTCTGCATTAAGAGTTCAACAGTCCTGAACATCTATGAAATCCGGAAAATGTATATAAAACTTGATGAGAACCCTATCATCAGAAGGTCTTACAGTAGAAGCCAGAAAGTTGGAACATCATTCTCCTCATGCCCTTAAGGAAAATTATAAGGGATCCTAGCACGAATCCTCCTGAAACCATGTTCCAACTTTCTGGCTTCTACTATATGCAAAAACGTCCTACAGAACCTGAAAAGAACGTCGAAAAGAATCCTATAAGAGCCTGCTCTAAGTTGTTTGAGAGCCCCTGAAGGAACCTGTAAGTAACAAGAACCCGAAACCCCAAATAGCCTACCTTTGAGGGTTCCTTGTTATGATTTACAACTATGAATCCTTAGAAATGTAGGTTGTTTGAGGGCTCAAGGTGGACCCCAAACCTACATCAAATTTAGGTCGAGGCCTCCTCTGACATCCCACGAGGCCTGGGCAGCGTTTCGAGGACTTCGACGAGCACCGTGGCTCCGATTTTCATGTTTATTGGGCCCAGGGCTTGAGACTTTACAGCCCTAGGTCTCCGGTATGGGAGTTTCCGAAAGTCGGGGTACCGGGCCACCTTATTTTGGGGATGGGGTCCTTAAAATAAGGATCCTACGTGGTACTCTATTAAACATGTCCGCTAGTGTCGGAAACTCCGGTACTATTTTTTTGGGGATGGTTCTGGGCCTCGCTCTTGTTCACTGTACTAGGTGTTCTGGGGCTTTGGGCCCCTTCCTGAAATCTCTTCGGCTTTTTTCTGATCTTTAGGAAGTCCGCTGTGGTTGTGGGTAGGTCAAATTCGGACATAGAACCTAGATTCTCCAATATATCTAAGTTCAGGAACACTTTCGTGTTTTGACATGACCCTTCATAAACGGAGGCATATTTCATATTGGTAGATTCGCAACTGCACCGGGCGCCGGTGTTTTCTTGCGATCAGCTTGCTGGGAGGGGCTGAGCAGGATACTTGTGTAGTGCCTGATCGCTATCCTGATCGCTGAGCTACGTCGTGGCCAGAAGCCTTCAAGTTGATCCGCAGCGCTGACCTCTTCGCTGCGCTGGGCAAATCGGCGTCGACGCAGGGCACGAAGCCTGCTCCGGCAAAGAAGTGAAGGAGTGGCAAAGGCTTCCACCAGGAAGAGCCAATGGCACTGATTGACATGCGGCTCGCAGGCCACAGTTTCGAGGAAGGAGTGGCCGGCAGACGCAGTGAACCGGTGCTCGAGGCTTCTCGGGCCATATATGGCGCCCCGCCCACCACGGGCTGATACGTTACCCTAAACCCCAGACCCCAAACCTGAACCCTAAACCCTGATCGAAGTTCAAGGTTTCGGGATTGATGGGCCGTCGGGGGGGGGGTGCGGATCTCTTTGCAGCAGACTGGCCAAAAGGAAAACCTGTGGAGGCTCTACTTGACCGATCGAAGGGTGACGCTCCGAATCTCGGTTCGGGGTTTAGGGCTTTTAGGGTGTTTAGGGTTTAGGGCCTTTAGGGTTTGGGGTTCCCTAAATCTCCAGTCACCAAAACACCTCACACCAAGCCCTAAGCCCAGAATCGAAAAAAAGTCATAACTTGCCTGACTCGAAACCATACGCCCGAGCCTTATATTACATTACAACCCCCATTTACAAACTGCTTACAAGCGGCACAGACCTCATAGACTTTTTATCAAGACCCTGCAAGACCCTTATATAATGCGAGCCCACCAAACCCTGTATGAAAGCCGCATAAGTCCTTCGAGCCCCTGCCGAACCTTTATCCCCAAGCCTGTTAAGGATCCGTGCCGAGATCACACGCGACACGGACGGGTTTTTGGGTGAAGTGTGGTTGGGGTTTAGGGCAAACTTTATCGTTTGAAAGGGGCTTGGGTTCAGGGTGGTTTGGCCAATTTGGCGTCGTGAGGCCACCATACACCTTAAACCCCTTAGCCTTTGCGCAGGTCCCAATACTTCCCTCCATTATACCCTACATACCCACTGTTAAAGACCATAAGGGCTGTATTAAATGGTGGATGTCCTTAAAAATGTAGCAAAGGTCAGCCCCTCAACCCGAACCCTGGAAGCCCAGGTCGCAACGCATCTGAGGCTTTGGCGGTCCCTAAAGCCATAAACCCCTAAACCCTAAACGCTAACCCCTAAACCCTAAAGCCATAAACCCCCAAAACCTCCAAACCCTAAACCCTAAGCCAAAAAAACAATTAGAGTCTCAAGGTTCCAAATTCTTTGGGGGGTTCGACAGTGAAAGCCTTGGTGGGAAGCCCTGTTTACAGCCGTAGAGAGGACCTGTAGCCGAGAAGACCTATTTACTTTTGTAGGGTTCCTTATTAGGGTTTCAATATAAAACTGATAGCTCATTAAAAAGGTAGGTCTTTTGGGCCACAGGTAGGGTTTAGTTTTTGCGGTTCAAGGTTTTGGGCCAAGGGTTGAAGTTAAAGGGAGCTTTGATTTACCTGGATGTTGCGCTAGTGTATTGCAGCCCAACTCTCCATCACTTAGGGTTCAGAGTTGACGATTATCTGTAATGCCAACTGCCACAAGGCTTCTACTGTCCATGGGGGTTTGGGCTTAGGGTTTAGGGTTCCCGGTAACTTTAGTGCTCATGTGGCTGCTCGTTTCCCGTTGCCGAAGCTTTGATGCCGCAAGCTCAAGTCAGGGCAGCGGCAGGGCCTAACCCGGTGAGGTCCTGCGATCCAGAGCCCTAAACCTGAACCAGATGCTTAGGGTTAGTGCCACCGAAAAACCGTCCATCCACCACGTTTTTTCTAGACGAACCTCAATGGCAGCCACTCTTCTGATTGCCTTGTGTTGGGCGCAGTAAAGGTTCATACCAGGTTCTACAATGGAGAGTTCGACCCCCCAGCAACTAGCACCCTAGACTCTAGACCCCCAAAGCTAAGATACCATCCAGTCTTCGACGCAACGCCGGCCAGCTATTGGTCAGACCCTAAACCCCAAACCCTAAACCCCTAAACCCTAAACCCCTAAACCCTAAACCCTAAACCCTAAACCCTACCATAAGCCTTGAATCCGAAACCCCGAAACCGGTACAGGGTTTACACATGCTTGGGGCAGACACGATGGGGCCAGGGCCCGAAACCCTAAACCCCGAGACCCTCAAGACCCTCAAACCCTTAAAATAGGCATTAAACCCTGAAGCCCTGAACCCTAAAGCCCTTAAGACCTTCAAATCCTTAAACCCTAAGCATTACACCTTTAAGCCCTAAACCCTGGACCCTAAAGCCCTTAAGCCCTTAAACCCTTTAAGCCCGGAAGCCCTCAAGCCATCACTCCCACAACCCCAAACCCCTGTACCCTAACCCTAAGAACGACGCCCGACGCCCCGAAGCCCAAAGACCCAAAGAGTGCTGCGATGGGCAGCGCCGTGCGAAACGACTGGGAGCCCCGCGCTTAGGATGGGAGGGTTTAGGGGTTTAGGGTTTAGGTTTGAGAGTCTTTATCCTCATGCCCTTGCGGTAAAATAGAAGGAATCCTAGCACCAACCATCATTACCCGTGTTCCAACTTTCTGGGGTTCACTGTAAGCCTGTACTCTAAGGAATATGAGGAGGGGTGCTGAAGGGGTAAATCACAAGGGGTACTGTGACAGGTAATCGGGCTTGGTGTGGCATTCAGAGCTTTACGGATTAATGTTTTAGGGCTTGGGGTTCTTTTAGGGTGCTGTGGAGGTTGATTGTAGGGTGTGTGAAGTGTGAGGTGCTTGTGAGGGCTTTGCAACATGAGCATAACATGAGCGTGGTGATTGATGGCCTGTTAAGAGGGTGTGAACGCATGCTGTATGCTGAGTTGTTGTCTATTTTCAGAACCTGGGGGCTTATAGGCTTGATAGCTGCTTATGATACGCTCGGGACAGGGTTGCCACCGGTCACGGTTTAGGAACTAAAGCGCATGCAATCCTAAGCTTCGGGTGGAGTCACGGAGCATCCCTCGTATTTTGGTTTTCTTAACATTTCCTTGACTTAATAAATCAGAGGCAGCCTATCACAGGACGGGTCCTGGGGGGCACAAGGTTTCGAATCGGGCTTGAGGATGCAAGACTTGTTTTGTTGGTTGTCCACAGCTTGCGCTGGGTTTGTAGTATAGAAGCCTGAAGTACCATTCCACAGGGCACCTTCTTACAACGATAGTATCGATACCCTGAAACCCCATGAAGATGATGGCTAAAGCCCGTATAGCGGGATCCCTAGACCTGAAACCCTGAAAGCGTCCCTGGGCCCCCTACAAAGGAGATTTAGGAGTGAGTATTGCAAGCTTCAGTATGTCGGACTTCGATGTTTTGGTTTTGCTGTTTGGTGTTTCACTGTTTAGGGCATTGTAGGGTTTGGGACGTAGGGTTTAGGATTTTTGGGATTTGGGCTTCGGGGTTTTAGGGTTTACGGGTTTCTCAGCTTGGGGCTTGAACGCCTTCAGGGCTCAGGGTGAGGGGATAGCATAGAAACTTGTTGGTGTGTATACGTTCACGGCACATATACATATATAGGTTTAATTGTGTATGTATACATATATATATATATATATACACCCTCTATATATATATATAGATATATATAGATACATATATATATACACACACGCACATGTTTACATGTGTATATAAGCAGCCGCCTTAGCGAAAACACTGAGAAAGGCCGTCCAGGGAGTTGAGATCGGTTGGCAGCTACAAGGAGTGCACAGAGACTCTGCACAATGCGACTGGTGGAACGACTACCTCGCTGGCATTGAATAGATTGTCGCTAGACTTGACTTGTTGCCGCGTTGGCTTTGTTCCCCGCTTCGCAGGGCAACGATGATTGGAAGGGCGAGTGCAAGCGTAAGCGACGCTGGCTGGGGCGTGGCGCAGCCACTGTGGCTTTTGGTCTACAGTCTTTTATGCACAGCAAGGAGATGATACGAACTGCAGTCTGACTGTGCAATACCATCAAGGCCCAATTCTCGTCAACGCCAGAATCCAAGTCAACGGCAGGTGGTACAAGGGAGCCCAAACCAAAAGAAAACAAATCCTCTTTACCAACTCCCTTTGTCTCTCTGCCTCTCTCTCTCTCTATATATATATTTTTTCATATATATATATATATATTATGAACTTATGTATAAAAAGGCTGAATTTGCTGCGGTTGTGTTTACAGCGAGCTTTGACCAACGCCTTTCAAGAATCGGGGGATGGGGTTTAGGGTTTATGATTTTTGGAGTTTAGCGCTCATTGTGAACCCTAAACCCCTGAACAAATCCCTAAACTCTACATACAGCCACGTTTCAGAGATTCTGTTTTGAGGCTGCGACTAGTCCAAAACCCCTATAAACCCTAAACCTAAACCTTAATTAAGCCCTAAACCCAAACCCTAAACCCTTAAATCCCAAACCCTAAACCCTAAACCCCGAAACCTCGAAACCCCGAAACCCCTAAACCCTAAACCCTTAACCCTTAAACCCTAAACCCTAAACCCTTAAACCCTAAACCCTAAAAAGGATTCCTACCCCCCACAGCCTTGAGTCGAAGCCCTGAATCACTGAGTCTGCGGACCAGCTGCGTGGAGTTCGCCAAGCCTCTGCCCCGGAGATGTGGTTTAAGGTGTAGGGTAGTATAGAGTTAAGGGGGGTGCAGGGTATAGGGTTTAGGGGTGTAGGGGGTATAGGGGTGGGTGGTCTAGTGCTTATGGGGGGTTTTGGATGCATGGTTGTGGGATTAAAGGTCTGCAAATCTTGGGGAGTCTTAGCGATATCGAAGCCTCAACCACCTACACCTGAAACGAACTAGTCGATAGACTCTGGGTGATTCAACCATGTCGCCTCCATGCACAATCGGTTTGAAGCGTCGTGGAGTGCAAAGTATGCACCCTAAGACCTTTGTCAGCCCCTGAACCTATGTTTCAATCAAAATCACCAAAAAAGGCCCCTAGACCCTCAAACCCAAACGTCCCACAACACAGTATACAACAGATTTATGATCCCACGAGCTTGCCCAAGACGCTTTGAGACCTTCCCTCCCTGGTTTAGGGTTAGGGTTTAGGCCTCTCTCCCTCTTCCTCCCTCCCTCTCCCTCCCTCCCTCCTGCAAAAAAAGAGTTTAGTGCATAGGGCGTTGAAGTAAGAAGCATGCGTCATGGTACAATAGGGTGGGGATTAGATTGAGGAACACGCGGCATGGTGCAATGGACTCTGTCTTCAACAATGTACCTCCCAGGTTTGGGCTCAGGACCGAGAGGGTCCGGAAGCAAGGAATATATCGGATGGTGCAACAAGGTTTTAGGGTCCTAAAAAAGTCTACACCTCATAGACAACTCAGCTTCAATCTTTCAGGTTTAGGGCTCAACACCATTCCCCGAAACCCTGTACATCCTAAACCCTTATCACAAAATCATGCATTGCAAGAAACCATTTACCCCAAACCCACATAAGGATCCTAAATAGCCATTTACTAGGCAGGACTTTGGGACATTTTATATTTTCCCTTATTGGGCTTAAGAGGATCTTATTTGCTAAAATTTTTCAAAAGCTTTAAGGCAGCGAGCCCAGGTCCCATGCCTGGCAGTCTGGCTTGGCGGTCGGGGGCTGAAAGCAAGGATTCGAGTTGTTGGAAGGGCCTTCTGGTCGGGTTCAACAAGGGAGTTTCCGAAAATTGGGGCTACCTTATTTTGGGGGTCCTGATAATAAGGATCCTACTATTTAGGGTACTATATTAGGGTCCCACATTTTCGGAAAATCCCACAACGCTTGCCATCTTATAAACACAGAGAGCCCTTATAGAGGCCTGCTAGAAGGCCCCCAAAAGTCCTTACAGAACCCCGAAACCTCGAACCCTAAACCAAACTTCCTCAACCCTTAACCCGTACCCTTGCGAAAAGGCACAAGACCTTTATCAAAAAAGACCCCAGTAGCCCTTAGTGACCCCCTTACCCTTATAATCAGACCCCGAGCCTTTGTAAAATTTTATAAACAGACAGCGCCTTCTGAACCGCGATAAAGGGCTGAGAACTTTGTGCCCTTATAGAGCTCTGCCTTCTTTGTCTTTATAGCTACTAATATTACTAGTATTACCATTGCTGCAATTATTTTTCATTCTTGTCATCATTGTTAATATGATCATAATTGTTACAATAACATTATCACTATCATCATTACCCTTACATAATATATATATATATATATATATAATCAAAAATTGCAGCCCTTCCTTCGTTGCTGTCTCCGAGCCGAGGCTCTGGTCGCGGCGGCGGCCCAGGGCCTCCGCCCGGATGCCGTGGCGATTGGGGCCCCGGGCCTGGTTTCTTTGAGGGTTTGGGGCTTAGGGATGTAGGAACCTAAGGCCTTTATAAGGGTTCTATAAGGGTTCCTTTAAAGGGTAATTTAAGGGTACTATAAGGGTTTTGGGGTTGAGGGGGTTTAGGGGTTTAGGGGGTTTAGGGGTTTAGGGTCTATAGGGCTTAGGCAGGGTTTAGGGTTCAGGGCTTACGGATCAGGGTGTAGGCTTGAGGGGTTTAGGGTCTCCGAGTTTGCACGTGTTTGTTGTGCAGGGTTTCTGGCAGAATTCCCGGGCTCCCGCACTGCAGGGCTGCAGGGTTTCAGGGTTTAGGGTCTAGGGTTTAGGGTTTAGGGCCGTTTAGGGTCCAGGGTTTAGGGTTAGGATTTACGGCTTAGGGTCTGCATGGGTTTAGGGTCTAGGGTTTAGGGTCTAGAGTTTAGGGTAGAATAGAAGTCATAAGACATTCTAGAAGACCCTCTCTGAAGCTTTGTCGGATCGAGATATCCAGCCCTTGCCGGCGCTCTGAGGCCACGATGAACGCCTGCAACAAAGCGAGCAGGCTTGGGTTTCGCAGTGGCTCAGGGCCATGTGACTCTGAACCTTACATCCTAAACACGAAAGCCCGAAAAAGCAGTGGCTGACGGAATCCGCATCGTCTTGCGCACTCTTTTGCAGACGGGATCTGTAGGAGTTCCACATGCTTTAGAGTCCAGGGTTGGACGAGGAGTTTCATCTGGTCTTCTGCAGGATCTGATGCCGCCTTGGTAAGAGACCTGTTTGCAGGCTTCAACATGTTGGAAGTGGGTTTACACAAGCTTATAGTGTTTACATCGGCCTCTTCAGGATTTCAAGAATGACTTCGTGCGTTTCCAGGGGGAAGGGGGTTTGCCTTAAACCCTACACCGTCCCTACCCATAATTAAGCTATGAACATGAAGTGGCTACCTGTGTCATGATTTAGAAGCTTAGAGGTCAGAGATAGCATGTCGTACGGCAAACCCAGGGTCGGAAAGCCCCCTACCTTGAACAGAGATAGATGATCCTTGACATCCTCCAATATTAAGGCTCTTGAAGAGAGGGGTCGAATATAGGGGCTTTAGTAAATACCTATACTATTTGGGGGGTTCCTCATTATAAGTATAGTATAACGCGCCCCAAAACCCTATTCTAATTATTAAGGCCCCTGCATTATAGAACCCCACCACAGATCCCTTATAGGAACCCTTATAGGCCCCTTTAAAGGAACCCTCTTCTAGTTCTTAAGGCCCCTATATTACATCCGAAGGTCCCATGCTCTCCTCTATCGAGGTGGCAGCAGTCTCTTGCGCTTTTCGGAGAGCTGGGTGCCTTGCCTGATCCTGGAGGGAAATCATCGGTGCTATCGGGTTTTGCTATGGAGGTTTATGGGGTTTCCGGGGCTTTAGAAGGTCTTCATACATGTTTAGGTATCTTGCAACTTGCCCACCACTTGGCTCACGGGTTCTGGGTTTCAGGGGATTTTCGGCTTTCGATTCTACAGCGCAGTCGCGAAAGTGACTCAGGAGATGTTGCCAGTCCAGAATCATCGTCGTAGGCACCGTGGCGCACTGACTGCACCTTTTGCCCATAGTTTCAATAGGCTTCCCTTATTGGGTATCAGGTATCATAAGGGTTCCTCGAACCTAAGCCCTAAACCCTAAACCCTAGGCTTCCCTGAAGGGCTACTACAAGGGTTTTTACTACAGCGGCCTTACGAGTTGCCGCTTTTTGGGGCATGCTGTTGTGTCAGCTCCTACCCGGTCCAACCCGAAGTCTTCTGCCTAGCCGACCCTTAAGCCGAAACTCTAAGCCCTAAGGGTTTAGGGTTTAGGGGTTAGGGTTTAGGGGTTTAGGGGTTTAGGGTTTGGTTAAAAAACACTCTAAACACTAATCCTGAAACCCGAAACCGTAGGTTGGTGTAATCTTGGCGATTCCGGATGCCGAGCTGCCAGGTGAAGGCATCTGATCCGTGAACCTCAGTGTCCAAGCTACAATCCATATGTAATCCCGAAGGTCAATTTTCAGTTCCGGTCGTAGGACATGGACTGTTTCGGGTTATTTTGCGCTGAGGGTGGGTTAAGACCCGGCGTACTCGATCCCTTGACCGCACATCATGCATCTTGAAACCCAAACCCTAGACCATGCTCTTCGGTTTCCGAGGCATTGATGAAGACAGTGTCGTGCCGGACTCAGGAATAGGAACGACAGCTAGATTGCGGGACTGGGTCTGGCGCGTTTCGACTCAGGGATTTTAGAACTTTGGGGTGCAGCGCTCAACAACAAGCGTATTCAAGGTTTAAGGGTTTAGGGATTCAAGCGGTATTTGACCTCTTGGGCGGCAGTGGCGCTCCGAAGAAAGAGCTATGTCGTCGCGAGCATGGCAATTTGTTTCGGATTGCACGTGGTGCACATCCCGGACACTGGTGCGGGGGAAGCTCTTGATTTTGCTTTGGCGTTGTTAAGGGTGTCGGATGTCGGGATCACTGATTTAACCGGCTAGGAGGTTCGGATTTAATTGGTGTTAGGGCTGAATGGGGCTTGCGGCATAGGGTCAGCAAGCTTCGCAGTAGCAGTTGCTTTGGTTCGTTGATCCAAAAGGGAAGGCGTTCTGAGCCCTGAACATCGCGAAGCTCAAAGTAGAATCATTTCTCGATGCATATCGTAGCTTTCCCGCAAGATGAGTGACAGAAGCTGAACTCAGTGCCTGCAACGCTCTCAGTTCCAACTCTTTAGCCATTGCGACGAGCAGGGATTTACACAGAATCCCTAAGCACCCAAGAAGCACGATCGAAGTTACTGCCGTCCCCATTGTGACCGTCATGAGCACCACAGCCTCGTATGTACCGGACAACTTTTGATCCTCCAGGACAGCCCTGGAGCCGCTAAAGCCCCGTAGCCTTCATGTAGGGGTCTGTAATATTTGGAATATACTTGGAATAGGGTTTTTGGAATAGGGTTTTTGGGGTTCCTTATCATAATTATAGATTAATATACCCCCAAACCCTATTCTAATTATTGAGGCCCCTACATTATGTAAACCCAAACCCCCCGCCCCCTCGCCCCTGGCCTCTAAACTAGACCCTAGCAACGTTTACACGAACTCGAGAACAAAACTCCAAGACTCCAACTGGAGCCTGCTACTACGGGGGGCCTAAGTTTCCAACCCGAGGAATATCCGTACTTGAAGCACATTGATCTCCCCGGGGTATCAAGACCGAGCAGTGCAGGTAGACTTTAACGGTTTAGGGTTTAGGGTTTAGCATTTGGGGTTTAGAGTTTCGCGATAGCTCGGCACCGTCAAAACTCAGTTACCCCAAACGAGGTGGTCTACAACACCGCCCTGAACGCTTGTGACAAAGGCCTGTTAGCAAGCGGAAGAGCTTGTCACTGACATGAAAACTATTGCAGGAAGAGTAAAGGTTTATAAGGGTTTAGGGTTTTAAGCTTTGAGGTTTAGGTTTAGGGGATTAGGGCGTAGGGGTTTAATAGTGAGGGCAAGGCGTAGGTTGACCAATCGAGGTACGACGGCAGTGTTCCGTGTTCAAGCTTCGCATTTTAGCAAGTGCCTGGAATCACAGACAGAAACAGTCAGTCATCAAACAGCACCTAATCCACGACTTGCGAGCTAAAGTCTTGACATTTGACATTTAGTTTGCAGTGATGGTGGCGCTTGGGAAGTTCGCCAAACGGGACCACCGAAGGCACATAGATCCCAGATAGCTAGCACATGCATCACGTGGATCGGACTGCCAGGAAGCGCTGGATCTGGGTCACCATCAGCTCCGCCAGTGGACGCGTCCAGTCCTACAAGGCCGGTGGCTTGAACAGTCAGTCTGCACCACGCGACGCATCAACAAATGTGCCACAGGTCCCGCCTGGCTCCACAATCCTCAAGCTGAAGGCACGGAATGCACGCATGCTTCGACTGCCGAAGAATGCCGTGCTCTCTCTGCTCTCTGCGAGGGGCTGATCATGCGTCACAACCACTTCAACCTGAGTGGTTTGTTTGACCTGATCAGCAACGAACCAGCGTCAATCACGAGAGACTTGACTGCCTTCAACTGGCTAGAAACATGCAAGCCCGCGGAACAAACACATCCCAGAACCCAGGCTCCAAGACGATCCGCGAATTCCGGAAGCCAGCCTTTGTCATCAGTGAATGGCTGCAGCTCGCCCACTTCAGCAGCTTCGAAACTAGCCCCTGAAAACCCCAACTGAAAGCCATTCGCGTGCTNATCCGCGAATTCCGGAAGCCAGCCTTTGTCATCAGTGAATGGCTGCAGCTCGCCCACTTCAGCAGCTTCGAAACTAGCCCCTGAAAACCCCAACTGAAAGCCATTCGCGTGCTAAGGTTAGACCCGGAGGAGGAGCTCGTGGAGATGACGTCCGACGAGGACGAGGAAAGCCTGTCGGCCTCTTAAAACACCGGCTGCGTCGTGCCCCGCACTTGACCACCACTCACCCGTCGAGGTCATCGGGCTTTTACACCGATCTCAGCGACGAGGACCTGTCCGCTGCTCAGATACATGGCGCGTGAGTTACAACCGCACCCAGTGCAAGTCGTGCGCCAAGGGCATCGGCTGCTGAGTGAGGGTAGCGACGGGTACACGCTGCAAGCGATGCGCGGGCCCGATCGCAAAACAAGAAGCGGGAGCGATGCAGCATCAATAGAACCAAGACCCAGGGTGAAAACATAGCAGCATGACAGTGAGAGAATAAGAGAAAGAGAAACAGAGAAAGAGAGAGAGATAGATATGTACATATGTAAAGAATGAGGAACTGGACAAAGCCCAAAACATAAGACACCCACGAACAGAATAGCCCCCCCTGGGTGGGGAACAGCTTCAGTGCCTTTCTAAGGAAAGGTCGGGTCGTCAGAGCGACTCGCACGTCTGGAGCCAAGCCCCTTAAGCTCTGAGCGTCAGGGGAAGGAAGGATCGTTCCCACGCCACGAAGCTGACCTTGTCGTGGTGCGTGGCCTTAAGCTCCTCTCACACACGCACCGGGTGAGAGGAGCGAACTAACAGCCTCGATTGCAAAGGGCGGCGCCTGAATCCGAGCAACAGCAGCTCCGCCAGTTCGAGACGAAGGAGAAGAAGCTCAAGCTCGCACATCGACTTCCGGCTGAGGATCACCGAACAGCAGCCACGGCCTCGCTCCGGCATCCAAGCTTCTATGGGCGATGACAGCCGGACGATGAGCTAAGGTGCCGGTGTGGCGTCAGGAGTGCACCTGACAAGTGCACCAGTGCGGAGCCTGGAAGGGTAAATCCGTTGGCATATGCCGTTGTCGTCCTTGCGTCTGCCCTCCAGTCGGAGGGCAGGTGCAACAGAGGCACCAGCCGAAGGACGTAAGTGGTGAGTCGTTTTCCCCCACCAAGGAGGTTGGCCTTTTCGCGGCGTGCTAGGGGATCAGTAGCCCCTCGCGATGCCATGGCATCACGGCGGGTGAAACGAACCGGACCTCCACAACAGAAGAAGGAAAGAGAACTCGTCCCAACCGACAGCTTTCGACCAAAGACCAAAGTCCCGTCACCTCACNGAAACGAACCGGACCTCCACAACAGAAGAAGGAAAGAGAACTCGTCCCAACCGACAGCTTTCGACCAAAGACCAAAGTCCCGTCACCTCACTTGAACAGCGGAGGGGAACAAGGATTACAGCGAGAGAAAAACGGTACCAAAATAAGTGAAAACATCTCACAATAAAGTCCACATGCTGTCAGCTCTTCATGGCCGTTGGAAATGGGATGTCCAACAGTTAGTCCAGATTTGGCGGAATATCTGAACCCCGGCAACCAGAAAACTGACACAATGGGATATCAAACAATACAAGTCTAAGAGGAGATGCAGGGGAATATCTTGAACCCTTGCAACCATCAAACCATCAAATAGAACAATTGGGAGTGACACCTCTTGTAACAGTCAAGGTAAAAACAGTCATGGCCTCCTTCGAGCCCAGCTCAGTCTATGGCAACAGAGTGGCATGGCAGGAGCTTGTCTTGGTCACCTCGCAGGATGGCAAAAACATCTTTCACCGTACCCCGTTGTGGCGTCAAGGATTGATCAGTGACATCTTGATGCTGCCCAGGGGAGAGATGGTAAAGCCACCGCGAGCAGAGGGTGCCAAATATGGTGGCGAAGGTCGCTTTACAAAAGTGCAAGAGATGAAGCAGGCTGTGTTGTTCTCTAAACGTGGTCCCCCTAAACTCTAAACCATGTTCAATGTGTTTACCTTAGACTAATGAATAAACTGACGTTTACAAAAAGGAGAAGCTTTGTCACCCCATTTCCTTAATTCCCAGCTTCCTCCCTGTTTGCAGTTCTGCGGTGGCACCTCCTTCATCTCCAAGATTGTGGAGTCCTTGCAGCCAAGCAGTGAAACGCCAACAGTGCTTTTGGACCTTTTTGGGTTTGACGGGTGGCCTGGAACCTATGCCATTGCCCAGTCAGCACGAGGCCTGGGGTGGGCAAACATGATTTTAGGTCTAATATCTAAACATCAAATTGCTTGATAGCAAGGGCTGGCACACAAGAAATTGATTGCAAAAGCCCTTTAGACCTTAGAGGTTCACATTTAGAATCGGCATCTTAAAGCTTGGGGGCCTTAAAACCCAATCTTTGGGATTTGAACCCTACAGTATCTATGGGGCTGGGTCAAATAGTAAGATTCAGGGGACAACAGACTTTCTATTAACCATCTATTTCTAGGGATGACCCTGAGGGAAAAAGGTGGCATGTGCTACTGTGTGCCATTCCAAAGCGGAAGCTGGCTTCGTGAGTGGAACTTTGAGCTCCAAGCTGTTTGGGATGGCTCGCAATGCTGAGTACAAGATTGCTGGGTTTCCTGATTTCTCTGGCGCCCTGACAGACCTGAAGCAGTTCCAGCGCTCTCCTCAACCGACCTATGAGGTGACAGTTCCATGTGGAAATGGCGTTTTGGTGGTCAAGGAGTCCCTGATCCAGTTTTGGACTGTCAAGCACTCTGACTTTTCTGACGCCATGACAGCTCTTTTGGAGCAGCACAACAAGGAGTTCAACCCTGATTGCATCAAGCGTGGTGCTGAAAGTGAAGAAGTTCCTGAAGGGGAGGAAGATAGCCCTCCAACCAAACGGTTGCGCCTATCTGCAGCATCAACACTGGCAGATCTGGAGAACAAATGTCCCGACAGGACCCGGGTTCAAAAGACAACATAGAACCCCAAGACAGCCACTAAAATAAAATTAAATCTAAAGACATTTTTTACTTTTCCAGCCCAGCAGGATCACTTTGAATGCTGGAAGTTTTTCGCTCCACCTCGATGAAGCTGAAGGGCAGTTGTGGATTGGTTGTTCGGTGGCGCCCTACACTGTCCCCATGAACACAGAGCTGTTTGGATTTGGCAGTGGTGATTTCGCCAAAGGATCTGAAGCGCAAGATCTGATGACGGCTGATGGCCGGTGGCTTCGCTACTTCATGGACACGCCAGAGTCGCTGGTCATCTTGGAGAAACAGCGCAAGACCCCAGATCATTTGGAAAACGCAGCCTTTTTCAACAAGGACCATGGTTCACAATCTTGTGTTTGGGAGCTTTAAGAGCATTGTAAAATCCCATCCCACCAAAATGCTCATTGCTATTTATAATAAGTCTATGTCCCCCTAAAACTAAAATTGGTTGACGATCCACTATCTTTTCTGTCTGTAATGGGGATGTTGTTTTTTGTTGTTGCTGGCATTAAAATGTTTTGTTTTTCAAAGCTTGGGGCCCAGCAAGAAGCCATAGATTAAGTTGACGCATCGCGCCCGTGTAGGTGATGACCCTCAACAACTTGCTCAAGTCTTTGGAGGATGCTGCCGAGGTTGGTGTGCAACTGGCTGAACACCAGCTCAGCAAAGATGATGCTGCGAACTTTAAGGTCAAACACATTGACAACGTGTGCTTCGCTCTGGATGCAGTGAGGCCCAGAAAGAAGCGCTCCAAGGTGCTTGGGTTAAAAACCATGATGTGTTCTGGGTTTATGCTATAGATGGAGCATTTATTATGTTAAAGAATGCGTTATTTTGGATTTAGATACAATATACAAAATCATCTGGAGCATTTGGCCCTGATCTGACTTTTAACGATACCTTGCCTGACAGGCAGCCAATGCTCTGACATTCGGTGCGAAGATGGACTTGGCAAAGGTCCGGATTTCACACAACGTGACTATCATTTGGAGGATGAGGCCAGCGTGAACCTGATTGTTTAAGTTACCAACTAGTACAACAACATCTTACCACCGACATCTTATCACTTAGTATTAGGATGAAAAGAACTCTTATTACATTCAGGTCCATCATACCATTTATTTTCATTAAATCCAACCATGAGCCCAACAACACGCTCCCACTGATGTCCTGCAGGTTGAATCTGCTAGTATTAGGGTGAAAAGAACTTATTGCATTCAGGTCCATCATACCATTTTTTTCATTAAATCCAACGGTACAGGATTTGACCAATATCCATTCCTACAACCATGAGTCCAACAATATGCTCCCACTGATGTCCTGAAGTTTGAATCTGCTAGTCTTAGGATGAAAAGAATTCTTATTGCATTCAGGTCCATCATACCATTTATTTTCAAAAAATCCAATGGTACAGGATTTGACCCAAATCCATTCCTACAACCATGGGCCCAACAATACGCTCCCACTGATGTCCTGCAGGTTGAACATGGATTCTTCCAACTCATCGGTGAACATGACGTTGGTACCTGTGCGGCCGTGCGCTGCAACATCAGGAGCCGTGAGCTTGAAGCCTGATGAGGTCTTCCAATTTATTTAGTTGAATGCTGGCTCGGGTTGGATCGGCTGGCTGATCTCTACTGGATTGAATTTATTTCCTCATCACTCCTTACTAGTCCTCTTCCATCGTCTTCACTCCAAGCTGTGCAAGTTGTTTCTTGAAGGATGCATCCCGGATGCCGCCTGATGCCAGTAGATCAGCAAAGCATTTTGAGAACACGAAAGAACATGTTTAAGGGGAGATGCCCTACTGCAGCGGGGAAACACCTGCCAAAGACTTTTCAGGGAGTCAGAGGCCATACTTGCCACTTTAAAATAAAAAGAATTCCACCTTCCCATGTCCAGCCTTCTGGTCAACTGAAGTCAGTTGTTTTTGACGCTGGCCTTTGCAGAATATGGGGTGAGAGGTCTATCAGGTGAAGGCCGCTGAAACCAGGGTGAACGCTGGCGACTGAGAAGAAAAAAAAACTGACTTGTCCGAATCCCCTCGGCCCTATGCATGCTACAGACTCTCTCCCTTTCCTCTATCCATGCTATAAAAACGATACTGTAATTATTCCTTATTGTGTGAACCATGTAATGTAAATCAAGTTCAGACACAAGATATTATCTTGTGTCTGAACTTGATTAATTATTATTATGATAAGAAGTAGTAACTTTTAACCTTATATAATTCATTGAGTGCAAATGGTATGTGAATAAAATCTCCTCAGAAAGAAATTCTCAACATCTCTCAGCCGTCGCTGTTTGGAAAAGCCTGTGGATTCTCTGAACAGTCTCCTCTTTGATCCTGTTTGAAGGTTCAAGTCTAAGCCCTGTGCTGGGGATCCGCGCACCAGCCAGGGCCAGGGCCATGAGGCCTGTTGTGGGCAGGTCAGGAAATCCCGCCCTTCTTTTTCCATGGCCGACTACCAGATGATTCTCGAAAACCGAGGAGTTCCCAAAGCCGCTCCAGCACCACGTCCCTCTCCCGTGGCTACCTCATCTACATCTACAGCTAGGGCAGGAGGACTGAGACTGATGACATAGTTTTCAAACCATTGCATTCTGACTGAGATCTCCCATGGCTTTGTAATGATATTTATGAGATTCCTGAACACTCGAAGATTGGAAACCAATCAATCTTTTAAGGCATATATTGTTACAGTCTGTTTGGAGCAGGAGCTACACTGCAACGCTGTGACATGGAGACTTCTGGTTCGTCTTCGGTTGAGAAGTCAGAGGAGAAGGCCAATGATTCTGAAGAGAAGCCTAAAGATGGAGAACCTGAAGCACCTGACATGCCCATGAAACGCCCTGCTGCCAAAGCGACTGCTAAGCCAAAGAAGAAAAAAGAAGATGATTCCGAAGTGACCCGCCTTGGAAAGTGCAAGGGCAATACCGATGACGACGACGACGCTGATGCTGGACCTGCAGAAACATCCAAGCGCTCAAAGAGGAGGAAGAAGGACAAGGATGACGAGACAAAGACCCGAGGCAAGAGCAAGAAAGACAAGGATAGGAAAGGAAGTAGAGGTAGAAGAGAGAAGCGGTCTGGGAAAAAGCATGCTGATGGCTCATCTACTACCTCTAGCGGTGAGTCTGACCCCGGTGAAACTGATACCAAAGGACAGGTTAGAGTTACTGAGGACATGCTGGCACAAGCCATGAAGCGTGCAAAGGATGCGCAAGATAGAGCCGAGGGACGCAAGGTGGGTTTTTGTCGGTTGAACATTCCTACCATTTAAGGTTGCCATGCTGCTTGATCTTCTTCCTATACTGCTTCCCACTTGGATCCACTCTTCAACTCCTACCTTCTTCTACCCAAGATCAAACGTGGTTTCATATTATCTGAGCAGCTGTAATTCAGCATGTTGCATAACGTGAGCATAAGCACTGCCCCACATAATAATAATTTCATATTATTTGAATTTTTGCTCCTGCAGGTGCCAATGGAGAACCTTGAGGAAGGCGTTGGTGTGGTCACTTCCAACGTTTCCAACAAGGACTGTTTCGCTGCAAGTGTTGTGGGTGTTGTCATGTTTCTCTCTCTCTCTCTGTGCAAGATCCCATATTGTTGTCATTGTGTGTTTCTTTCCGCTAAGATCCCATACTGTTGTCGTTTTGTTCAAGCAACATGGCGGCACACATGGCGGCACCAATGGGTGAGTGGCGCTGGCTGTTGGCATTCGTGCCTTACATACAGCCTGAGGCCAATGTGGAAGCCGCAGGCGCCATACAGGGACCAGGGACCTGAATTGATGTGTGAAATTATCCCCATGTACATCTTTAAGTTCAATGTATGTATTTCCATAGGCACTTGCATACCCTGAGGGTTGGTTCACCTTGCATACATTAGCATTAAATTACCATCCACACCTTCATCTGCAGGTGAAACGGGAGCTACGCCCATGGCAACTACGCCAACGGCAACTACGCCCATGGCAACTACGCCCATGACAATGCCCAAGGCAACTATGCCCATGGCAGCTAAGCCCATGGAAGCTACGCCCATGGCAGCTACGCCCATGACAATGCCCACGGCAGCTACGCCCATGGCAGCTACGCCCATGGCAACTACGCCCATGGCAACTACGCCCACCATGCCCATGGCAGCTACGCCCATGGCAGCTACGCCCATGCCAATGCCCACGGCAGCTACGCCCATGGCAGCTACGCCCATGGCAACTACGCCCATGGCAACTGAGCCTATGGCAGGCCCATGCCAATGCCCACGGCAGCTACGCCCATGGCAGCTACGCCCAAGGCAACTACGCCCATGGCAACTGAGCCTATGGCAGCTATGCCCATGACAATGCCCATGGCAACTGCGTTTGTGGCAACTACGCCAAAAGGTGGCCCACCGCAACCTCCTGTGGCTGCACCATATGGACCTCCACCTGGACAACCTGTGATGCCTGTCCCACCTGGACGTGTCGAGCCACCTGAACGTGTCGAGCGACCTGGACGTGTCGAGCCACCTGGAGGACATGTCGAGCCACCTGGACCTGTCAAGCCCCATGTTGTCCCTGCACTTTTCCGTGGGCCTGCTGTGCATGCACCGCCTGCTCAGTATGAGATGACTGGTGAGTACATCGACGTCCTCTGCGAGCCCGATGCCGAGACAACAACATCCTCATGGCGAGGATTAGCAGATGCAGAGGCAACAAAAAGACGAAAGCTGGTCGAGAAGGCCGCCATCAAGCCGAAAGCAATGCCCAAACAAGAGCGTGACTACAATTCAGAGCCTGAGTACAAACCAGAGCCTGAGTACAAACCAGAGCCTGAGTACAGTGACTACTACAATGGCAACGAACCAGAGCCTGAGTACAAACCAGAGCCTGAGTACAGTGACTACTACAATGGCAACGAGGGCTACAACAAGCGGTGGGAAGGGACATGGACTGAGAAGAGGCAATGGAAGAGTGAGACAGAGGAGAGCTGGAGCTCCTATTGGTAATTTTTTCAATGTTAGGAGTGGCCTCAACAAAAAATGGTCTTAAAATTCTACTCCATATGTGTTGCTCAACACCTCACTCAGTCTTAAATTTCTACTCAATATGTGTTGCTTTCGTTGATGGGTCCCCCTGACACCCGGCATTTTGTGGCCTGGACAAGCAAAGTAGGCTGAAGCCCGCCTGCAGCAGTGGAAAAAGAATGTGCTGATCGGCTGTCCATTGCTTCTCTTTTTCTCTAACGATTTTCCTTCTCTCTGATGTTTTCTCTGTTGATCAATGTTCTGTCTGTCACACAGTAAAGATGAATTTACACAGTTTGCATCAAAACGCTACTGCAGGACACTGACAAGATCATGGAGCCCATTGGGGTGGAGGCAATTTGGTGGGGTGCAAACATGAAATTGAAACATGTTGCATGGCACAACAATCCACATGAGGCCTTTGTCTCGACCAGCTTCCGCAAAGACCATGTCATTCAATGTGAAAATAAATGTTTACCAAGTAAAATTTACTTGGTAAACATTTATTTTCACACCCCATCAACCTCAGAAGTTTCATTCTTGCCAGGAAAATCATCTGCAAGACATGGATGTGAAAGCGGCCGAGATGGAGGACAGGCGAGCATGTCCCTGACTGCACAATATGGGGTTTCCTAAAATAGAGGTACCCAAAAATGGACGGTTTATAATGGTTTATACTCGATTTAAGGGTACTTTCATTTTAGGAAACCCCCTCAACAAATATTTATATAATATAAATATAGGAGGATGGTAGGCAGAAGAAATCATAGGCAACACATCACACATAATTTGTCCATATCTGTCTTGAAGTAATTTGGCAAAAACATAATGAGTAAGTAATAAGGCTGAAAGCAAGAGAGGGTGCCATCTTCTTATTGTGATAGATGGCTTTTAAGCTATTATTCTGATACTTGATGATGGTATATTCGAAGGTGAATGGACCACCTTCCCATTTTGCTATCAGCTATACAAACCTTCTTCCTAGTCCAATCCCAGGACACTTGCAAGGAGCAGCTGGAGGAGAAGGAGAAAGGTATGGACGAGAAGCCTGCCTATTCCCTTGAGGTGTTGTCCAAACACACGGAACTTGTGCCTACCTGAGCATTTTCGGTCGCTGACGCTCTCTTAAAGTATCTTGCTGGCATTCTGTGACGGTTATGGGCTGTTGAGTAAATAACTTCCTCTGCCTTTCAAGTCAGGATTCACCTCTTGGCAGACCTGAGGGTCGCGTTCAGCATCCCCCTGAAGTTTCTTGCCATATTTAATATCTCCCTTTGTTTCATTTCATGTAGTTAAGCTGTGAGTTTCTGATCCTGCAAGCCAGCTGGCATTTTTATTCTTCCAGGTTCCTCCATCTCCTGCAGTAACTGTTTGCTCCGATGCAGAGTCCGCTGAGCTGTCTGGTCCTAAGTAGAGTGCCTGTCTGCGGTTAACAACTATTGAACGATGGCTGTCCTCTCTCCTTCCTCTCCTTCCTCTCCTCTCCTCTCCTCTCCTCTCCTCTCTCCTTGGTTTCTGCTGAGGCCACCAAGCCAAGCAGCTCGTCCTACAGCAAAGTGCGCAGCAAAAAGCAAGGCAAAGAGCAAAGGACGCCCCCAGACCAGAGACCTAGGCAATGTTTCTCCCAAAGCAGAAACCCCTGGCCAAAAAAAAGCAAGGCCCAAGACCGGGGCCCCCAAAGCAAAAGCAAAAGTGTCCTGTAAGGGGAAGGCAAGCCCCAAAGCGAAGCCTTCTACAGTTGCTGCAAAAAAGAAACCCAAAGTGATGCCGAAAAAGGTAGCAACTGCCAAACCCAAAGCGACGCCAAAAAAGAAGGCGAAGGAGTTGAAGCAAGATGGAAACAACATCTACTCTAGAGCTTACCACAAGGCAAAACGTGAGGGCAGTGGAAAAGAAGAGGCTGGGTTATTTTTCAAAAAGCAACCATGGCAGTCTGACTTTCATGCTGCAAATCATATTAAGTCAGTTTTTTTACTTGCTCCAAATGTGTCACAGGCCAAACGTCTTGGACGTGAAGCTTGCAGGAAGGCGCTTGAGATTGCCTGAGCGCCTGGCAGTTGGCATTGGCCAATCAACACTTCAGCGATCTTGAGTCTTGAGGGGAAAAATAACAGCGGCAGTTGGCGGAAGGCAGCGATCCCAATCATGATTCACAATTCCTGGCCCAGGCCAAAACCTATAGAGACATGCACATCTAAACGGAGAAAGGGAGTGATAGAGAACAAGGCAGGTAGGCAATTAGTTTTAGAGTTCTGGTTGCTATTGGGCAAAGTTCTACTTGAAGTGGGCCTCCCTTGCTGTTGAGTGCTTCCTATGTCGGTGCTACATTAGCATCAAATCTACAAACAAAGATGAACGAAGCAACAAATGGGTTTCAAGCCAACAACGACTATTTTAGTGTGTCTTACGACTATGACACCAACAAAATAACAATCGCTTTGAACTATGTAGATTTTTCGTTTAAGATAATGACCGACTATGAGATGGAATATAATACCATCCAATGGACGGGAGCATCTTATGACAGAAATAACCTAAAATCCATCAATCAGGTTTTAGGAAATTACACCTCGTCGTTGAAATATCCAGATTGGAAAAGCGGATATTTGACATTATTAGCGTTGAGAAACTTATACCTTACTTGTAGTGAGTTGAGCGATGCTAAACAATTAGGTTCTACGGGTGCTTACAACATCATTAAGAAAATCCCCATTAACGCCCCTTTCGGTTCAGTCATCTATGACAACGAAATAATAAGCGTAGATTACATCAATGTTTCAAACAGGGTGTCGAGAACACTACACTTCAAATTAGTCAATAGTTATGGTAATGTGGTTGATTTGAACAATGTGAATTGTTCATTCTCCCTGACCTTCATTGAGGACGATTGATGTAAAAATTTCATTGATTAACTCACTGGGTATTCTATATAATTCATCTTGACGATGGATTATAGGATTATCACCCCATTCACTCTTTTTACCCGACGGCATCCGTTGGGCTGTTTCTTTATGTTTATTGTTGATGATGTTTCCACAGTCTTTTTTACATAGTGGTCTCGGTTTCCAAGTTTTTAGGTTCGTCCATATCCTCGTTCTTTTTCTGTATGGAAAGCCGTATTTACAATAATCAAGGTCAAAGTAATCAAAGTCTTTCATAAATTCCTGATGTTTCAATAAGCCAGTCTGTGGATTTTCTATGAACCATACCGAAGGGTTGAAGTAGTTGATTATTTCAATGGTTTTCTTTACGATGCTGTTGGCATAATCTATGTTTCTAACACCAGTGGTTTTAGCAATGCTATATTCAACACAAGGGGGAGAAGCCCAAATGATATTAAACTCATTTTGTTTGAAAACTTTGTAGTTCCAATTGAGGATGTCGGTATTGATGTTGGCATCCTTCAAGTCCAACGAGACAACATCATAACCTAACTCTTTGGCGACTTTCCCTACACTGCCCGTTCCAGAAAACAGTTCAAGTAATTTCATATTATAAATCTATAGATTTAAAATATGAAACTACGACAGCAACACATGAGTTGTTGGTTGGGTCTTTATTGATTTTGTAGTATGTTAAAGTCTCTTCTTTGGGTTGAGTGATTTTACCCGTTGTAATCCACTCAAAGTATTGTTTCCTTTTATCTTCCCACGAACCGACGGGTCTGCCTATCTGCTTCTTTTCAAAGGCTTTGTTTATTCTTTCTTTGTCTTTGTCGTTGGTATTTTCTTTGTTCTCTTCCTTCTTGTTGTTCAGGTTATATTCTATGTTCTTAACAGTGTTCATTATGGTTATGAGGTTCTTATTCATTTTGCTCACCTTGTTCTTCAGTTCTTCCAGTTCTGATTGCTTTACGGGGTTGTCGCTCTCAACATCCACCATACTATTATATATATATATATATATATAATTATTTATTTAGATATATATTTATTTAGATATTTATTTATCAGTTTGCTTTCACGCAAAATCTACTCTTTACACCATTTTGGGAGAAACTTTTTAATCCATATCATTCATTGACTTTCTACCGCTACTTCTTGGAGTGCTCATTACATCGCTTATCATCTTGTTAGTGCTCTCTACTTTCTTATCTTTGGGTGTGATTTGTCTGTTCCAACTGAACGAGATACTGTGGTCTTCGCTGTCCAACTTTATATCCCCGTTGTCATCTCTACTTACATTCATCGTTTTGTCGTTTTTGGTAATTTTGAAGGAGCAAGGATTACAAGAACACTTTATCCCTTTCGGATTGATAAGAATTTCGTTTCTCAATTGTAATTTACCCTTACAAATGGGACAATCAAAGGTAATGAATTTACTTGACAGTTTTTGTTCCTCGTTCAGATTGACAACAGCGGGTTCTTCATCTGAAAGTTCAAAGTCCTCGGGGATTGGTTGTTTTTGATTGGGTTAGTTTTCTTTTTCGTCATCTATTTTATATTTGAGAAAATTTAAAACAATTTTAATCAGTTCCAATGTGTGCCTACAGCATCTCTTCACCCTGTTGTCGGTGATGACTGGATATTTCGTGTCATCAATGACCCTATTTTCAATCTCTTCTATTGTATCAATGTAGGTTTCATACTCGTTCATCCTGACTATATATAATTAGAAAATATCATCAACATACATTCTAATTATACTATACAGGACTTTTCTTTTGCGACACGAAGATTTCTACTGGGGGTGGGTAGAACGAAAATGTCGGGGGTTCAATCAAAAAGATTTGTCAAAAGAAAATGCACAAACGAATTCATCTTCCATTGCTTCGTTTTGTCAGTCAGAAGGACGCAGAGTTCAAAACTAATTAACGTCTTATGCGGACTGAAAAGCAACTGTCCCATTTTCACCCGACACCCTTTCAAGGTAAAAAAGGTTTCCTTTTCAATATCATATATCGGAAATTTATTTCTAAATACTTTTAATATGATAAATATAAAGCCTTACAAACACAAAGAATATAATTGTAAGCAGTCATCCTATGGGTATATGGCTTGTCTTCCAGCAAGGATTTTACTGAACGCTCCGTCGGGAACGGGTAAAACGGTTGCTTTGACAAACTTGGTCTTGGACATCTACAAGGGATGCTTTGAGAAAATCTACATTTTTTCACCAACCATCTTCATTGATGACAACTGGACGGTTGTGAAAAAATACATTGACAAAGAAATGGACATCAAACACACGGATGAAGACCCCATTTACTTTGACACCTTTGAGGAGAAGGACTTGAAGAACGTGATAGACACGCAGGAAGGAATAATAAAGTATATGAAGGAGAAGGATTACAAACACCTATATAACATCTGTATCATCATAGACGACTGGGCTGACAACGAAAAGGTGGTCAGGAAGAACAAGGAGTTAATCAAACTCTTCACCAAAGGTCGGCATTGGTATATCTCAACTTTTATCACATCGCAATCATACACATAAATATCGCCAGTCGTTAGGAAGAATGCCACGCAACTTTTCATCTTCAGGCTTCGTAATCAAAAAGATTTAGATGCCATTTTGGAAGAATTGAGCGGGTTGTATGACAAGAAAACTTTAGACAAGATATACCAAGTTGCCACGAATGACAGGCACGGTTTTTTATACATAGATTTGATGGAAAGCGACAAGAAGAAAATGTTTTACAAAAACCTCAATCAAAGAATTCAAGTGGAATAATAATGCTACAAAATTATTTTATCATCTAATAATATATATGGCAAATTATTATAATATAAATAGGAGCGTGGAGGCATACGAGTTTAGAACAATAGACCCAAATAACGGACAGTTAAGGAACATTCTTGACATCGCAGGAAGTGGTGGTGGAGGGGGTGGTAGTGTTGATTTATTTAATTACTATACAAAAGCGGAAGCAAACAACCTATTCACCCCTTATTATGATAGTGGTGAAGTTGATGGTTTATTCACAAGTTATTATACAAAAGTTGAAACCGATGCTTTATTTACCCCTTACTACACAAAAGTGGAAACCGATGGTTTATTCACCCCTTACTATACAAAAGTTGAAACCGATGGTTTATTCACCCCTTACTATACAAAAGTTGAAACCGATGGTTTATTCACCCCTTACTATACAAAAGTTGAAACCGATGGTTTATTAAACAATAAATTGAATGTCAGCAATCCCGAAATAACAGGCGTTTTGAAGAGTAATGACTTTGATAGTAAAAATATTCTGTCTAACATACTGTTTAAACACAACAATGTTGTTTATTTAGAATATGATTATGATTACGATACTAACGGTGGTTTAGTTTTAGGAAAAACATTGGCTTTAGCATCAAGTTTAGATATACCATTGAATAGTAAATTACTTTTTCAACATACCGACAGTTATATAAATGAAACTTTAAACGCTGGAAACTTTTTGAATTTTGTAATGAAAGAACAGACAGGTCAAATTGACTTTTATGTAGGCGACCCCGCTACTGCTTCTAATTTAGTTAGGACATTAGCAAACGATTTAATAACATTTCATAAAACAACATCACCCGCTATTGGAGGTGGCGGTGTTGATGATACTAATTTAGTAAAATATACAGGTGAAACATTACAAACAATAGAAGGCGATTTGGTCATAGGTGGTGGTTCTCAATTTTCTACTTATGACTTAACGGTTAATGGTGCTACTTATTTTAACGCAACCATAGAATTTCCATTAGGAGGTGCGATTAATTTAGGAACTGGTAAAGGTTATATCCGTTATATCAATATAGGAAGTGGCACTGCCGCGTATGATTATTGTATTTTTGGTTCTGCTGGATTACATCGGTTCTATGTTGGAGGAAGTCCATTTCCTCAATATTTAAGATTTCAACTATCAAACACACAGGCATATTTTAATGTAGATGTCGTATGTCATACTGAATTACAAACCGATGTCATCAATACAAAAAATGCTGGTAATGCTGATTTAGTCTTTAAAAGGGGTGATGTTGAATATATGAAGTTTAAAGGAACGCTACAAGCAGTGGAACTAACAAAAGGTGCTAAATCAAACACCTATGATAGTATCGGTAATGCTGATGTCAGTTTTAGAAGGAACACCATAGATTTTATGTATTTCAGAAATGGTAATGTAGAAGTAAATACAGGTATATCATTAGTTGCTGAGAGTGGTAAGTTTGATGTAATTGATAGTGCCACTCCTACTAATGTAGTATTTAAAAGGGGCGGTGTTAATTTCTTTACATTAAACGGCACTAAAAATATAATTGATGTTTCAACAGGTAGGGCGTTGTCATCTCAATATATTTACGGAGACTATTTTATCCACAGAAATGTTGGTGCTGATATGGTTTTTCAAGGCAGTAATACAACAGATGACGGTTCAGTAGAATATATGAGATACAGAAAAGCAGATGAAGATGTTAATTTTTCAAAAGACATATATGTCAATCAAGACGAAAGGGCATATTTTCATAAAGAAACTGGTAAGAATAGTTATATATTTAATGAAAATACAGCAGGTGTTAATTATTTCAAGTTCATCAATGAAGACCCTAACGGGGACATAAGATTTTATGCTAATAACAGCATAAGACTTTTCGTCACGCCATCAAAAGTTTCTGTTCCAGCACCTTATACATTAGAAGGGGATTTAGTAGATACATCCAATTTTACTAAAAAATATGACATTAAAGGTATTGAGCATAATTTCACTGACATAGTTAAACAAATTGAACCTAAAACTTTCAAAATGAAGGAAGAAAAAGAAATAGGAATAACTAAAAACCATTTTGGATTTATTGCTGATGATTTAATGAATGTAACACCTCCTGAATGGGAAGATATTGTTAGGGTTGATGATGAAGGCATTAAGAAGTTAAGTTATATAAAATTATCAGGTATATTGTGGGGGGTATGTAGAGAGCAACAAACAAAGATAGAGCATTTAGAAACCCGCTTGTTTGAAGTTGAAAACTTCATCAAAGATTTTGTCAAGCCTAAAGCAAAGGCGAAATCCAAATCAAAGAATTAAAAATCTAAAACCATATATATAGGTAATGGGCAATTCAAACAGCAGTGTTGAAAACGACTACCTTGAACAAATCAAAAAGATAGACGAAGACGAAAAGACCCGAACAGATGTTTTACTCATCAAGAGCGTAAAAGAGTTGGTGGGAAGAGTGGAGAAACTGGAAAAGGAGAAACAAAACAAACTGATATATCAACTACCGAAACTACAACTCTGTAATTGGAGTTTGATATGAACAATTGATAATATTATTGTTAAATAATATTATTAATTGGAAAGTAAGTAGTGCCCATAGGGGAGACTGTCAGTATCGTTGAACCAATACCTTTTGTTGTCATAAGATGTTAAACCGACCTTGCTTTGGTTTATACTGTAGATTTGGTGGTTCTTACTTCTGATGGCATTGAAATTTACATTCTTTGGTATGTGTTCGTGGAGTGTTGCCTCATAGTCTTTCATATCTAAATCCCTTTTGACTTTCAGTTTTGGAACACCCTTTGCTTTCTTTTCTGCTTTCTGTTCGTTGAGTACTTTTAGACAATACATCTTCGGTCTCAACGCTATGAAGTTTGTGATGATTTTTCCATCCATCTCGTCCTTGAATTTATCAAGGACTTTTTTGTTAGTGGCATCATAGCAAGGGTTGTTTTTATCATAACCGCTGAAGTCCATATAATCCTTTATCCCTTTCCAGTCTTCATAGATGTCTTCGGTGAAAGTTCGTATAACATAACTGTCGGTGTCAGTGTATATCAGTCTTACATCATCCTTATACCTTGCTTTTAAGACATCATAGTAGAACGAATACATATGAACCTTTGAAAGGTCTAAAATGGTCATTCCTAAATAGATTGGTTTGTTTAAAACCAGTTTTGCTTTAACCTTTGAAACTCCTAGTTCTTCATTGATTATGTGGCATCCTTGATAGGTTGGACTGTTGATACATTTTTGTAGTCTTACCTGTGATGAGACTAACTCAAAGTCCATATGTTTTCTCACATTCTCCATCGTTTTTCCATAAACAGCGTTGTTCATCAATTTAAACATATCTTTCTCAAAGTCGCTCTTTGCCACTTTTCGCTTTTGAGTGTTAAAATCAATCCAAGTCTTTAACCACGCCCTTTGTTGGAACTTCACCCCTCTATGAATGTGTTTAAGTTTCATTCCTTTTTGAAGATAAAACTGTAATGCCTTGATATGGACTACATACCTGTTCTTGTCTTGAAGGTTCAAAATGAGTTTTGGTGTCTTCTCATCTCTTGCTTCCTTTCCATTGTAGTAGTCTCTGTGTAGTTCCCTCTGGTGATTTGAAAGTAGGTTTTCGGTGATGTTCATATTCTCTGGTGCTAATGGGTAATCACTATGTTCGTCGTGTATCTCCCTTGGATACTCTAAATCAACTTCAAGAATGTAGGCATTGTCGTCGTTCTCATTCCAGTCCACTATCATCTGTTCCGTCAGCATCTTCTTTATCCATTTGAGTTTTCCTATGGGTAGTTTCATTGACATTGCCAGTCCATAAAGGTTGTTGGCATCTAAATAGTTGATGTAGTTAGATGGTTTTGTTTCATCATATTCGTCTTTCATATACTTATTGTTTGCCTTTGCCTCCTTATGACCCACTTGACATAAATCTCTTGGTCGGTAATCGGTTCTAACACCACTCCAGTTTTTAGAAGCATAGCATCCCAAGCAAAGTTAGGAAGTGTAAAATAATGTGCGGGGTCTAAACCGTAGTATTCCAAACAAAGGTCTCTAAAATTTTCAAAGACATCAGTAAGCAATAAAACATCAGTTCTCAAATATAAGTCGTGATATTGACCAAGATTTCTTATACCGAAATGTTCCCATATCTTAAGTGCTCTTTCATACTCATCATCTTCAATATGACTTTCGGTGAGATTACTGTAAAACGCTTTCTTCGGTGGTAATTGTTTTCTCTAAACTTGTCAAATGAAGTGAAGTAATCGTATGGATAGACACCTTTGTCAGTGAGTAAGTCTAAATCAATGTCATTACTTATATACATAGGGGTTTCTTTTAGTGAACTTGAAGTTGTTTTGCCAGTTTTCTTTCTTCTGTCCATCTTCATACTTGCTCAACTTGACCAACTTGTCCAATGAGGACGATAAGAATGAAAAACTGTCTTTGAAACACATATTCTTGAATGCGAAGGTTATGAACTTCTCACTGTTGTGTGCTATTACATCTATCTTGGCATTTTCAGATAGTTGATTGGCTCTTTCAATGACTAAATGACTGTCATAGTTCTTCAAGTTATGAAGGAAGACTGGAATTTTGTAATAACGCATTGAAAACTGCAAATTACAGTCATCGTGGGCACATCCCCTATACTTACCTGTAAAATGGCAATGGTCTCTACACTTTTTGTCTCCTTCCTGGAAGTCCTCACCACAAATGAAACATTTAGTGGCGGTTTTAAAGTCCCTCCAGTCTTCGTCCTTCATAATGATGTCCTTGTTTTCTTTCATCTTCTCCATTATCTTATCTTTTACTTCAATCATCTTTTTCACGAAGACATCCATACAATCCTCACCCCTATATAGGAATGGTTCATTTGAAGCATCAATTGAATTGACAACATTTATCATAAAACCGCAGGGTCTGTGATGTTGGTATTTGTCAGTCTTGATTGGTTTGGTGCTTACTGTTCCTGTTTTGGTAGTCAAACATTCAAAATCAGCATATATAACGAATGGTGCTTTTAGTTTCTTAAAGTGGTTCTTGAATTTAACGAAGAACTTGTCAGGGTTCTCTGGGTCAAACTTTGGCATCTCTATAGTTTGCCCTTCCACTGCCATACATCCGTTTTCCTTATGATTGGTTAAATCATCCTCTGAATGAAACACACCCGAACAATGATGACAAATAAACTTCTTTGCTTTCCGCTTACCAGCCTGTTGATACATCAATTTGTTAAAATCTTTGATATAAACATAGTGGTGATTGTCTCCATCAGTTATTTTCAATAGGTCTATGTGGTGAGTTGCTTTGACAACTGTAGTCCTCTTATACAGTAGGATTGATTGCTTACCATCTTCATCATCAATGTAATAGACATTGACTGATACTTTACCTTCGTTGTTCTGTTCTAAAATGTCTATGTCAAAATTTGATGCTGGAAAATTGACATTATCCCAGTTGAGGTCGTCCTTTAAATTTTTGTATCTGTAAATTCTGTTTGGATGGTCTTTCTCATAAACTTTACAAACACCACACTGAATGGAATACATAAAACATTTGTCATCTTGATTTTGAATATTGATACAGGCTCGTTTCAGTTTCAACCATTCAGGTAGTTCAATGTATGAACCTCCACGAGTAGGATTGTATTTGTCATAGTTGAATTTCAACTTATCAATATGCTTTAACACCAATCCACTCTCCGACATCTCCATCTTATCTAACTGAAACTCTATGTCAGTTGCCATTTGATTTAACTTTTGGGGGATTTCATCTTCATTGGTGATGTTATATCTTCTACTTCTGATGCTCTCCCTTATCTCTTCGTTAGTTTTCTTGCTCTTCATAGTGGCGGAAACCTGTAAAATAACTTTCATACCCTTGTGTTTCATCAAATACTCTTTCAACCTTAAATCTTGGTATTTGAGATACTGTAGCGCCTTGATGCCTCTAACTCTGACATTTGTGATGGCAAATGATTTGACATAACCCTTGAAAGCAGATTGTTCGTTGGTGGTGGTTGCTTTGTATCTCATTTGGATGCCTGTGAGTGCTTTGTTCTTCTCAAGATTGACCCATCTAATGCCTTTTTTTTCCTTCAGTTCATACTTTTTGTAGTCCATAGTCTGCCTAATCTTGTTGAATTTGGTGTTCAATATTTTTGATATGGGTTTTCCCCTTTCAAAGTTGTAGGTCTTCTCTCCAATCTTGAGTTTCTTGAGTTCCTGTCCATTCCGTTTCAATATCTCACCCTGTTCGGATGACAAAAGATAATCTAAAACAATCTGCTGTGAAGTGTCCATTATAGTATATTCTATATTATTATTAGTGGATGTTTCTTTAAGTAGTTTTTCAGTTTCCATTGTTTGTTGAGGGTGTTGCGGTTGATTGGATTGGTTGTCTGATTGATTTTTAACATAAAATGTCTCTGTTGAATGTTTCAACCTTGTATCCTCTGCCATTTACTCCTTACCCTATAAGGTGGCATTTCTTTAAGTAGTTTTGGGTATTGGTTGCCTGTTGGAATTTCTGGGATTGGGGTTGGACTTCAACATAAAAACCTTCTCAATAAAAATGTTTGTTATTGAGAAAATTTTGGATTGGAAAACCCTTTGAACGAAACGTGCCGTAAGGTGTCTTAAAGCACCTTTCAACATTGGCATCTGTTTCTCATACAAACGTTGGTTTGACGGTGTTTGGATAAATTGGATTTGGACGAAATGGTGCGTCCGCAGTCGGGACACTTGAAGGGTGTTGAGAGTTTCTTTTGATAGTATTTTGAGAAGTATTCGGGGTCTAATGGTTTGCTGTCATAAGTTCCATCGGGTTTCCATCTTGTAGAGGTTTGGATTGGGGGTTCTTGGACTGTTTCTGGATTGAGTGCTTCAACCATTTGGTCAAAGATGTCCTCATCCATTTCTTGCTTCTTACCATCAATTACTAAATAGCAGGGCATATCAAGTCTTAATTACATAAGGCGACTTGTCTTTAAGTATCTTTGGGGTGTTCTGTGTTCGCAAATGAGGTGTCCCAAAATGATTTGAAAAGAAATTCGAAAAGACCAGTTTAGGACACTTGTTGAATACTGTTCCTGCCGCTGTCAAAGTTGTTAGAATGCCATTGTCGTTGTTGCAGCTTGTTGGGAAACTGCAACTGCATTGTCTTCAGTTGAAGTTAGTAGTATGGCGAAGCCTCATTACCCAAAAAACATGTTCATCTGCCATCAACTCCTGCAGGGCGGATGGTTTGTCTCTCTTCGTTTCCACGAAAAACAACTTGAACTATTTCATCACATATGCCTATATATATATACACATAATAAACATTAACCCTGCCACACCGTCCAAACCCGTTGGATGCTCCAGACCACTCCGACGAAACTTGATTTCCCTGAAGAAACAAGATGAACAAATCGGGAGGATTAAAGGGTCTGTGGGTTTGCGCGGGTGTGTGGTGCATATGAACCAATACATGCTCAAGGGGCATGGACAGAATGCTCCCCCAAAAGATTGCTAAATTAATCATCGCCAACGTCAAGTTTTGGAGACTGCTTGGAAATGTCATTCCAGCAAATCTTTGGTTGGATTTTCACCGAAACAATCAGGTTTTGAAGGCTGTTTAATAGTTCGCTGCTTCAAGGCTTTGATAGAACCCGTTTCCAAAATCTTGCATTATGACAAATGCTGGGATTGACCTTCTAATAGATGGTGTCCCTGATGCCTTCACAACCTTGGCGCGGACGCATTCGGCAAGTGGAAGAGGGCAATTGGATGCAATTGGATACAGTAAAGCAGTGAAAAGTGGTTGATATCATCACCAAACTTCTGGGCCTGAAGAATGCTACATTTGAGAGTGCCAATCCAACAACTGCGAAACTAACCAATCTTCAATCTCTGCCATTTCATTTCACTTTTGCTCATCCAGTCTTGGAACACTGTGCAGTCTGTCACACCGGTGCATTGTGCAGCGCAGATAGAATGCATCCCGGATTGAAGGGTACAGTCACCGACAGAATTATGGAAAAAAATAAAACGTTTCAATATATTTACAGGCGCCGCCTGTCTATGATAGAAAAGTTACGAACCTTTTCTTTTTCCATAATTATTGTTTCCATATTTTTTTCCATAATTCTGTCGGTGACTGCATGTCCATCGATTCGCAATTTGATTGCATTTTAAGGGGGAATATTGAATTATAGAAAATATGTGTCTAAAGATCTGGTATATGCCCCTGAGTCTTCCATTGATATACATAATATCATGTGATGTTCGCAATTTGAATGCATTTTAAGGGGGAATATTGAATTATAGAAAATATGTGTCTAAAGATCTGGTATATGCCCCTAAAGCCTGCCATTGATATACCTGCCATTGATATACATAATATCTGGATGTTTCCTTTTGCCAAGCCACCAATTGGGTTGATACTACATACTTGCATTTGCATACATATTTCCATAACCCCCCCCAAAAAAAGGGTTTGAATTGTGGATCCATGACATGTCCAACAGGTGGAGCCCCAAACATTAATTATGGAAAACATAATTATGGAAAAAACGGTCAATCTGCCCTAGCCCCCTGATTTCACAGGAAAAATCAATTATGGAAATAATGGCCACCTCCAAGAATTATGGAGAAAAAAAAAAGGTTCGGATCACTTCCGAAATATTTTGAACCCTTATGGGGAAAAATCCAATTATGGAAAAATCGGACGCAGGCGCCGCCTGTCTAAGTTGAACGTTTTATTTTTTTCCATAATTCTGTCGGTGACCATAGGTGCAACCCCAATAAAAATCATCACCTTTCTGTGTTTTGCCAGTCTGGTTGGACGCAATGCAGATTGCACCATCCATGAATCACGCATGGCACCTTCAGTGCATAACGGATTGCACCCGACCTGCAATCCAAAAGTCCTACTGGTCCTACAAGGAACAAAGCACTCTCATTCACACGCCACTGCCACTTCCGCCTTCAGACCTTCTTCAAAAGGTCATGCACTGTGCGGGACACTGCGCAGTAGCGTCGCTCCTCTGCCCGCGCATCCACATAGATGCAATGAGCTCCTTGTCGCCGCACCGCTGCGGCCATGTGCGCAGGCGTGAAGTGCTCCCTGAACCTCTCAGCATCAACACACTGCTCGAAGGAGCTATGCGCCACGGCCTTGGCCAAGGTGCGTGCCATCCTCACCTTTTCTGGGCCAAAGCCACCTTGGTTGTCAATGCCCAAGAAGTTCTGGACCTGACTTCTTTGCACCGCAAGCCGTTTGGACTTTGCTTCTTCCCATGATGTCTCTTTGGCATTTTGCGCCACGTCCTGCAGGAGATGTGGGCAAGTTTCAAGGTTTCACGGTTCGTTGATGTTTCGGGTTGTTGTCCCATGGTTTCATGACCCTTGTCCTCCATTACACCGATGTTGCCACCTGTGAGTTGAATCATGTCGCTCTTGTGCGTGGAGGCCTCTTCACCGCCATGATGACGTAGGAATTCCTCAACCTGACAAGGAGACGTCCATCTGCAAACATCCCAACCCATGCCAGAAGTAGCACCAACAAAAAGCACTAAAGTGATTGAAGGTGACTGAACAATTACCACATGAACTGAAGCTCTTCATTATGGCCTCCTTCTGCGAGAGCTCTTCACTCGTCAGTGGTGGAACGAAGAATCGGCGCTCACGACCGTCTGCGTCAAAAGCCGTGGCTGACACTGCAGAACTGACCATCACCAGCACTTTGGCAACCTCGTCATCAAAGCCCCATGACTTCGCAAAGGCGGAGACGCTGCTCATCACAGATGGCTCGAAGACACCACGAGGAACTTCAAGGATGATGATGGGTTTTCGTCCCATTCTTGTCTTGGCACCTCTCAAACCACGCACCACCTCCTCTTCATGGAGCACTGCCAACGCGCTCATCACCTTTTCCGTGGCCAAGTGATTGTTCTGCGTGAGCTTGATGTGGAGCACTCCATTGTTCCACTGTTTCTCCTGCAACACTTCCCAAAGGATGGTGCTCTTGCCAACTTCATGGTTCCCCCAGATGAGGATTGGGCGGGGGTCGTCCAAGTCCAACAACTGGTGCATTTCGTCCTGCCACAGTGCATAGTGAGCATAGTGCATCAAATTCAAAATGTCAGTATGACATGAAATAACATCTATCTCAAGAACAAATCCCTTCTGTCAAGAAACGCAGGGACAAACACAACAAAAAAAAAAGGTGGTGCTTGGACGCCTTGATTATCTTCCGTTCAATCTTGACACGTGGCTCGCGTGCTTTGAAAGAGGCATTCACAATGATATTCTTCACTCGCTCTTGTTCTTGACGACGCGGTTCTTGTTCTTGACGATGCCGCCACATATCCCATCCAAAGGTCACGATGGCCAACAAGCCACCACCACCAACCAACCACTTTCCAATCTGCTGTTTCGTGGTCGGCTCCTTCTCTGGAGCGTTGTTTGAGAAGCAACGGTGGTTTCGTCGGCCTGACATGAGAAGCCGAAAACCACAACATCGGGCAATGAGGCAACGCGACATACCCATGGCGGAAATCTCCAGAACTGGGACTGTGCTGGAGCTCAAGCACTTTACGATTTCTTGATGCGTTGACTTGTTCATAGTGCAACACATGCCGCAAGTAGAACTCATCTTATCTTGTGAGCATTTGTGAGCCTGTCTGCTGCGGGAGAAAGCAATCAACATCTCTGGGTGTAGTGTAATGCCACAATGTGTACATAGAGTGTACATAGTGCCTCAAGAAACGCAATATGTCCTCAAAAGTGATGCTTCCATGCAAACGAAACAGCGCGCACATCTCATCTGGGCGCCCCCGACGAAATCCAGAAAGTCCATGAAGAAGTCCGCAAAAAATGAGGCGAAGCGAAAGACGTTCAAATCAAAACACAACCAAGAAGAAACGCCACCAAAAAAGATGGGAATGAGAGAATAAAAAATGAAAGATGTTGAAAGACATGGAACCTTTTGAAAGATATCAAGTTGAATGTTCTGTCTTGAAACTGATGATAGAGAAACACAATAAAATCATACCCAAAAAAAGACAAGACATACCTTGACAATAAAAAACGACAACCACAAGTACACTATCCACAGTATCTCCCTCATCTGAACCAAAACACAAACCCCAACAGCCTAAACAAATCCTACCCTCATCTGAACCAAACATTGACACATCACTTTAGCATCAAAATGACCCCCAAAACCCCACCTGAAAAATCATCAAAACCAAGGATGAAACATTGAACCCCAACACACAATCATAACAAGCAACATACCAACATACACGCCCTGAAACCCCCATTTTACCATTTTTTCTGGGAGTACTGATCCCATAATCGCCTTAAACATAGGTAGAGGCAGATCGGCTCACTTTCTGCAGTGAATTGGGACACCAGACCGAGGATGGTAAGGTACTGGATTGACCCGTAGGTCCGGCCGGCGAGAGCTTAACCTCATCCTTGCGTTTCCTGCATCTTCGAAGAAAACGTCTGTAGGCCTTGTTGAAAAAAAGGTCTCCCTGGTCGCATCCCCATATAATTCTAGTCTTCATGGGCTTTATAAACCCACAAACATGGATGAATCAGGATGGTGCCCCCCAGTTATAAGTGGGTTTATAAACCCCATTAACTATAGTTATATCTGCCATAAACCATAGTTATGGGACTTATAAACCAACTTAGCTAACTATGGGGCACCACCTTGAAGGTCTATTTGCAACCTATTTGATGTTCACGAAAGGTGGGTTTTGACCCATCCCCATCTCCCAACAAACCCAACAGAAAAATCCTGCTGTCGCTGTCGCGAAAAAAGGTACGGGGGCCTCACCAAAAATCTTTACCAAGAAAAACCACCAGTCATCAACTATATCCCATATATTCCCATATGTTTGATTCTGTTTGATGTTTTTTTTTAAAGTCCTAAGCCTTATGAATATCATGATGTCCAGCTGCTTTTTTTGAGGGGGCATCGTTAACACTTTTGGATGGACCACCGCCGAAGCATCCGTTGGACATGCTTTTTCCAATGCTGTCAGCGGCACCGATCTGCTCAGGATCTAGCCCCAATTGAATAACCCAATCAACAGCAGTAAACCATGGTAAAGCCAATTTCAATCAATTTCATACAGTGGGTGGTTGCGAAATTCTGCACCCATGTGGTAAACATCCAGTTTATCCCATTATTTACAGGCTTTCATCCCAGGAGGTGCAGGATTTCGCTGGCCCATCCACAGGATTTCACCATTTTTTATGGGTGCTGTAAACCATCCCCAAATGGTAGGTGTCTTTTTTTCAATGTTTTGTTGGGTTTCCCACATGGTTTCACGACTTTAGCCAAGTGAAACCCAAAAATAGAGGGAAACATTAGGTTTTGAGAGCTAATGATAGCCAACGAATTCAACATTTAGTCCACTTACCCTCTGGTAAACGTTTACAGTTTGCGAAGTGGAAAATGGACTATATCAAGTTCGTTGACTTCCCAATTCACATAAAAAAATCATAATATATGGTTAATATGTGGTTAATATACTGTTGATAATGGTTAATATTAATGGTTATTATATGGTTGATGATGGTTAATAATCACCTGCTTGGTGGTGCAATTTCACCATCTTGAAAAATATGAGTGAAAGTCAATGGGAAGGATGACATCCCACATATGAAATGGGAAACAATCCATTCATGTTTGAAACCACCAATCAGATAGTTATTGGACTTATTGGCACCAACTTAGTTAACTATCTGGCACCACCTGTATATGACGGGTTCCAGCCCAATTTGGGTTTGTCTGAAAATAGGGTATATTCCCAAACAAATAGCCATTTAATAGGGATAATGATCAGCAAAACCATTGGGTTTAGGGGTACACTATTTTCAGACACACCCATAGAATTGGATGATGGGAAAATTTACAGGAAAGACCTATATTTGATGGTAAAAACCATGGTTTCCTGTAGATTTTCCCTTAAACCAATCCATTCTTTTTGTATGTTCACCAGTGGCTAAACCACACGCATTCCCGCGGCGCGCCGAGCAACGGCAGGCCACCAGAAGGGACAGGAGGCCCATGATCAGCGCAGACACGTAGATGACCTCGGGGTATTTCCATAAGTCCACATGTTGTAGTCTAGATTTTTAGTAGTTGATATAGATATCAATTCCAAACATCTTGTATTATCAGGTAGTTTTTTTTTAAAAAAATGTTTAGATATCAACATATTTTCCAATGTTTGCATTGAGGCTTGATTTTGATAATTTCATATACCCTCTGGCTATTTAACCTAACAGTTCGCCATGGAAATTGGTTTATTAACCACATGAAAACTATAGTCATTTGCGTATCATAAACCATAGTTATTTGAGTTATTTGCACCAACTGAACGCTATTTCGTGGCCACGGGGGCCCCGTTTGCGAAACCATGGTGGATGTAGGATTTTTTCCCACAGAGTTGGGACTAAATATTTATGGGGTGTTTAATACTAGGGTCATGGGATTAATACATTAATACTAAATTAGCTCCATTTGTTGGTATAAATATTGTGGTTAAATCCCAATTGAATATTTATTTTGGTATAATATAATAAATACCAGTGAATATTATAACAATACTAAAGACCATACATATTGTTGGTTATATCCCAATTGAATCCCATCACTTGTAATCAGCTCCATTTGCAGGCAAATCCACCAGCAATATTTCGATATTTTTTCCATCGAAAACCTCCTTGTCTAGTAGATTTTCCCATATGTTCCTATAAGTTTCCTATGATGTTCAGTACCCTCTGGTAAACTAACATAACTATGGAAAATCACCATGTTTAATGGGAAAATCCACTTCTTGGGGGTTGCTATAATATTATGCGATGTTATACTATACTTTATTTTACATTACTTTATTTTGCATTACTATACTATACTATACATTACTATACATTTCTATACATTACCATACATTACTATACTATACGTTACTATGATTTGCTATACGTTACAAAAAATATTACTATACAATACTACACTATACTTTACTATACATGACAACATACATTACCAGCTATTTATGTGTCCTCCCTCTTCGTGTAAGTTGCCGCTTGGGAGGCACGGGGTGGCACTCCAGGAATCGTCAGATTGTCCTGGCGGAAAACCCACTCCACCCGAAAACGTGGAAAAACGTGGCTGGGAAATTTCTGTGGCCTAGCCATGGAGTAATGGAGGTCTTAATGGGAAACATCATTTTAGATGTTTGGCCATAAAAGGAAGTGGTGGTTTCATAACCCCCATTGTCTATAGCTAAAGTTGGTTCATAACTCCTATAACCATGGTTTATGTTTATGATACTTATAACTATCTGGTTGGTGGTATACCTACCCCTCTGAAAAATATGAGTTCGTCAAATGGGATTATTGTTCCCAATATATGGGAAATTCATTAAAACAAAGTGTTCCAAACCACCAACCAGGAATGTATTAGTGAAATCCAACATGGGTCATTAAATGTCCCCATTGAACATCACCCAACCATTAGGTATATGGTCTATAATGGCTACTATAAGGTGATGTCCAATATTCCCAAAATGGGACAGTTACCAAGCCCTGTCCAACATCAATACGAAATTCGCGCCCCCCCCCCTTTTAAAGGACGGATCCATCATGGGATCAAATGGGCCCCAAAAATCAACGGGGGCCCATACCTTCAGGATCCTGAAGAGGATGGTGCCTCCCCAGTGATGTGAACGTTGGTGAACAAAAACCATAGGAATAGTATAGATATATCTACCATAAACCATAGTTAAATTGGAGTTATGTGAACCCTAACTTAGCATTCACGAACTGGGGCACCACCTTGTAACGGAAGCAACATTCAACTCAGCCAAGGATACCAAGGTTTTGGGGCCCGGTGAATACCTCACTGGTGAAATCCGATGACATGATCATATCATCGATGGAGACCCCAAGTCATGGATTGAATATTCACTCTTCCCTAAAAGGGAATAATGTGGGTGAATATACCAAGTCATGAATTTCCTTGGAACAAGTCGAATATTCCTTGGAAAAATATGGAACAAGAGATGGCCAATGAGGAGCAATGTGGGTAAAACAATGCCATAACCATGCCCAGCCATCACCATAAATAGCTGGTATACACCATTCCCAAATGGGTGGTTTATGATTGTTGTAATTGAATATTCACTGTTCGATAAAGGGAATAGTCAATGTTGGGGGAATATTCAATGTTCATATTCAATGATTAGACTATATTACAATGTGGGCCCCCGCAGTTGTAAGTTGGTTTATAAACCCCATGAATACTATATTTATTTGCGTACCATAGACCATAGTTATTGGAGTTATGTTCACCGACTTAGCTATCGAACGGGGGCCCCACATTGTAGATTTCCCCCGGGACCCTGGACGGGGGGGTGGGGGGTTAGGGTTTCTTTTAGTTGTCTCAACCATGCAATTAGGTAAGAAACCTCAATCCAAAGCCACGCCAAAGCTGTGCCTGCAGAAGCCTATCACTTCCACAGTATGGTGAGTCCCGGCTACTTTTCAATCATTTCCTCTCTTCTCCCCTCCCTTCCCAAACGGCACAACTCACTGCCTTGATTATTTCACCACTTTAATCGAGGCGCTGCCCGTTCATTTTTGGTCGCAGTCCTCTCCCTCCGCCTCAGTGTCTTTGGAAACGCCCCAGCAGGCCAATGAACCAAAACAGCAACCAGCAAAGACCTGAGGCGAAAAAAAAGCGTTGCGAGCTTACAGCATGCTACAACGTGGGGAGCCCCAGTTAGCTAAGTTGGGTTATAACATGTTATAACTAGGTTCTCTAGTGACTCTAGTGTTTATAGTTAAAACATGTTAAAACTATATGACAGGAACTAGAAACCGACCTGCACTTGGACGAGGCAGGACGAGGCCACCTTGTATGTAAGAGTGGCCACAGAATCGGCAATAACGATTCTGTGCATCACGTGGCGGAGCAACAACAAAGAAAATGTGGGAATGGTCCACCACTTGATGCAAAACAGAAAGGGATACCCTCTGGTGATGAATCAAACGTAGCCATGGAAGTTTCTAGCTGAGAAAATCATCAAATGGTGGATTGTCCATTGACACGTTGATTGCCAGGACGGTAATAAGTCCTAAAGGTGCATTGAACCACGGATGGAAATGGAGCTGGTTGCCGCCCAAGTATAATGAGGACCTGTGGGATGATGAGGTGTTCCCAACAAAACCATTATATCATATCATATCCCATGTTCTATTTCCATTATGGTTAATTTTATACGCCAATTATGAGCCAAAGATAAACATAATTCAGCATCAGAAGAATTCTGTCTTGTGCATCGGTCAATATCTAAAACCCCAATGAACAGATGGAAATGAGTAGCATCATTAATAAGCATCTTTTCTGTTCCAAAAGCTTCAGATCCAAACGCTTATGTTTTTGCGTGAATCTTTTAAAGTGCATGTTTGAGGGATTCCATGCTAGATTTTGGCAAACCTGAAGCACCCAAAATCTCCGCTATCTGGGGTTCAACCATGGATGTGGGGCAATGAAAAAGCGGATGGTGGCTTCAACCTGAAATATTTCTGTGTCAAATGGAATTATTTCGAAGCGAGGCTGGAACCAACATACATCCAAAATATGTGAAACGACCAAAATGACACGAATCAAACAAACAACTAAGCAACACAACCAAATCAATCCAAATCATCCATTAGACAATCATGAAACCTCACCCTCCTGTTGTGGCTTACGCCATCAAAAATGAATGTTGGGGGTGAAAAAAGAGTAGCCCACGGGGCTCGCCCCTTTTTGTGTCCCAGTGGCAAGGATCAACTTGTGAATTTTACCTCGGATTGGCATCATGCGTCACACGACAGATGAGTTCGTCTGGTTGGTGGTTGACCTACCCCTCTGAAAAATGATGGAGTGAAAGTCAGAAGGGATTATGACATTCCCAATATATGGAAAGTCATCATGTTCCCAATCACCAACCAGATGTGTATATATATATATATGATATGATCTGTAGAAGTATATTGATATCGTGGTATAAACGTGATGCTGACAAACAAGGCCATTACTTGATTCGGTTCTTGATCATGAATCGTAGTGGAATTGGATTTTGCATGGTGTAAATGCAGCTGTTAACGGCTTCGTCTTAAGTACCCAAAAGCCTGGCGTTTGTGGATCCATTCCCCGCGCCTAGAATTGAACTAATCGTATACTTACCCTGCAATCAAACTGAAGTAACAAGCCACTTAGAATTCCTGAAACGAACATCAACAAACCACCAAATCCCAGATGCTCCATGGTGCTGGAATATTTACCTACATTTGTGCCATTTTTGGGGTAAATGAAAATGTAGGTAAATATTCCAGCACCATGGAGCATCTGGGAATGAAGAATCACCGATTTCGGACCTATTTCAATCTGAACTCGACCAATCCACCTTACAGCAGTCCGATTGTGTCCCTTTTTGCAGCTCTGCGTGCTTAGGTCATCCTCTGATAGTCCAACCAAATAACCAAAGACTTCAAATTGAAGCACCAAATCCCATATGCGAACCATGGTGCTGGTATATTTTCCTACAAAACTGGGTGATTTTTAGGGTAAATGTTGGTAAATATTCCATACATGGAGCATATGGGTTTGAATGATGATAAAAATCACCCGGAATAGCAAATCACATGGATATCAAAAGGATGTCAAATGACAATAAATATCAAACGGAGATCAAATTGGTTCATCTATACATGTATATTAAATGGGATGTTGAACCGAAACCTCTCATAAATACCTTAGATGATTTTCCCAACCAAAAGTGGAATTTGTCCTTGCTATATTTGGGGTTGACTGAAAATAGATCCAAAACCACATTTAATCATCACATTCCCATGGTTTAATGGCTGGGCGGAACCCAAATGTCTTATTATTGCTTATACATCCCATTATATCCCGGTACAATGGTTTCTTATATTTCCATATATGTCCCATTCTATTCCCATGAATCATTACATCCACTATGGTTTGTGCGTACCCATTTGAGCACCAGAGTGTTGTACATCAATCATATCCCTGAATGAATTACCATGATCCACTAACCTGAATTTAAGGCTGGGATGATTCCCCCTACTAACCATATATATATAACATATATATATATAACATATATATATATATATTATACATAATTATATATATAATATTTTTTTTAAAAAAAACNTTATAAAATATTATAATATATTATTATATATTACAATATATTATGATATATTATAATTTAATATAATAACATATTAATATTAATATTAATATAATATAAATATATGTATATTGTTTCTACATGTTCACTCCCAGATCCTGCAAACACACTCGACATACGAGGGACGATACCAAGCGCGCGGGAGGTTGAAGGCGCCCAGGACCAACGACAACGTCAGGGCGAGGCCTTTGGCAAACGGAGGTCACTTAAAAGGGACCTCCGGAGATGTAGGGATTTTAATGAGATGTTCATGGGATTTTATGTGATTTTATAGGATTTATGTGGATTTGAATGTTATTCTAATGAGTTTTTTTTTATAGGATTCCAATGGGATTGTTTAACAGAAGTTTGAGTTTAACAACATCGGGGATTTTTGATGGGATGTTATAGGGACCTTATAGTGCTTTTAAAGGGATTTAATGGGATTAATTAGATGGTTGACCAAGAAATATCGTGATATAATGAAAATATACTGGAATATAATGAGGATTTATCAAGTATAATAGAAAATTCATGGGAATATAAAAAAGGGGGATATACCATCTGGTGTTATCAAACAAGGCAACTAAGAAAATTCCAGTACTAAATGGATCTAAATGGAGGTGTTAGTTTTAATGTAAGCCTCTGTTGTAATTTCAGGTAGGCATGGGCCATGGCTGCCACGGCTTCCGTATGTTAAATAACCAGTAGTGGGAATGCTATGGAGATGTTATGGGAATAGAAGCTACGATATACTGTATGAGATTTTTTAGTTAATGATATGTTATGCTAAATTCAGGATATGCTGTATGTTATATCTATATATAAAATAGATACATGGACTGTAGAATTGTGAATTTTGTTCACTATATCAGGATATATGGATGTCCCAATGGGATAATATAAAAATTGGGATAGAATGGTATGATGATATGATATATCATGGCTAAACAATGAGCATGTAATGAGATAATACCACAGTGGTAGTACAGTAGTTCACTACCCACGACTCTAAAATGTGTTAATTCAATGGCCATGACTCAGGAACCGATTGATTGGACGTACCTACCATATATAAGGCCTATTTTTCAGGCCTATGTAAGGGAATATCCCCACAAAATATGGCCTTATATGGTATAGTACCTCCATTTTAGGATCATGAATTTCTCATTGTTAATGTTCGTATGTGTTAGAGTTACTGTATCATTTTATGCATGGGACATGTGGAGGTATCCTGGAAAACTAGAATATGGCTACTATGGCTATGGTAAGCTGGTGTATTTCAATAATCAACTGATGGTTGGGTTTGTAGTTCATATATCTATAGTTGATAGTGTTTGTAGACTTAAAAGTGGGGGGCGCCACATTGCGGGACCCAGGGTCGAAGCGATGCGTGGACCCTGGGGGAATTTGCCATCAAAGATAATGTACAAAACTAATCATACTACTGTGGATGGTTGCGAAATCCTGCACCAGTTGATAGATGGTTTATCCCATTATTTATAGGGTTTCAACCATCCGTTTGGTGGTGCAGGATTTCGCAACCATCCACAGTAGGAAGGTAATTGGGATATGACTGAAGCAACTTGCTATGATATTAATCCAGTTTGCCGAACACATGTACCAAACCATCACCATATTGATAGGACACATAATGATTAATCTGGGAGTTCTCCTCTCTTCAGACAAACCCATAGATGTGGAACATCAATTGTTTGCCGAGGAAATGGCCTACAAAGGAATATCCACCATGCCATTTGTTCGCTTGCTTTAAAAGCATCCAAAAGAACATAACAAACATCATCCTGGATGGAGAAAGAATAAGTTTATGGCTGAGCGTATGAACATGTGATGGCTAACTCGGCCAACCCAAATGGCCCAAATGGAAGAAAAATGGAATGTGAACACCCGCAACAAATTAGGAACGCAGGAGGTTTAATGAGACACGCGGAAAAGGCCTAAAGCAAACAATGGCCAGTCTTAGATCATTGGATTTGAGATAGTTATCCAGGCAATTATATTACCTTCTGGTAAACGTTTACAGTTTGCTATGGAAAATCACAATGCTATTAATGGTAAATCCACTATTTCTATGGCCATGTTCAATAGCTTTTTGTTAACGTTTACCAGATGGTATATTCCCATGGTTGATTATTCCCATGATGGTTTGGGGATCTATTCCATTCTAAATTCCCATTGTATCAAATGATGAAGAATTGGGGATATTTTTGAACATCCAACATCTGCGAAGCGATGATCCCAAAAGTTGACGGAAGATCATTGCCTGGAAAGGATATGAAAATAAAAACATATTGCTCTACAAATTTATAGAGTCAAAAAATATATATAATTATATATAATTATATATTTATCTATACATTTTTTTTTGAATCTCATGGCTTTGCTGCTATGTTTCCATCCCCTTCGGAGTGGCCTAATCCGGGGCGTTACCATTGTGCTGGGCTTGTTGGGAAGGTTTCTTTTTGGAGTCCAAGAATGTTACCTGCTCCATGAACCCTAAAGTTCCGATTTGAATCCTGAACTACCATTTTTTCCGATGATTTTTTGTTTTCATTAAACCCCAATGAAATACTTTTTGGTGGTTTCAACCTACCCTATCCTGGAAAAATGATGGAGTGAAAGTCAGTTGGGATGATGACATTCCCAACTGAACGGAAAGTCATAATTCATTCATGTTCCAAAGCACCAACCAGAAGCAGTCCAAGATTCAAATCGGAAGCACAATGAGTCCAAGAAAGTTCCGAGTTGAATCTTGAACTACCATTTTTTTCGATCTGGTTGGTGGTTTCAAACCCACTGAACAAAATCTGAGTCAGTTGGGCTTGTTATTCCCATTATATGGAAAAATCGAAGTCCTGTTCCAAACCACCAAAACCAGTTTTTGATGCGTTTGTCCCATTAAAGCCCCAACCAGAAGATGATCTGGCAATCAAACCAAGGCGGATCGCCTGTGAGAAATAGTGGATTTGCTGTTCCCATCTTACCAGAGGGTAACCATCAAATTATAGCAGGTTAGTTAGTTATATAACTGAATAATATCCATTGCTAGTTCTATATATCAACAATACCATTAGTTTTATATTATGGATATTGTTGGTTAGTTATATATATAACAGCAAATAATATCATGGCATATTATAGCAATGAATATATATATAATATGTATATATTCCCGTGATATTCAAGAATATTCTCATGATATCCATTGCCATGTTTGATTATATCCCATGTCATGCTGGTTGGTGGTTTCAACCCCTCTGAAAAATATTAGTCAGCTGGAATTACTATTCCCAATATATGGAAAAAATGTTCCAAACCACCAACCAGCATGTAATCTATATAGTTGGTTTGGTATATCTCCATTCTATCCCCCCAATTCTGTCCCCATACCATGTCTTGGTCAAATCTCTCTGGTTGACGGTGACAAGTATATCCCTATTAATGTCCCATTACCCTCTGGTAAACTAACATAACTATGGAAAATCACATTTGTTTGAAGGAAAATCAACTATAAATGGCTATGTTCAATAGCTATGCTAAATTACCAGAGGGTATATTCGCATGATGGTTGATTATTCCCATGATGGTTTTGGGAACTATTCCATTATAAATTCCCATTGTATCACCATATTTCTTGGTCAACGAATTAATGCCATTATATTCCTTTAAAATCACTATAAGGTCCCTATAACATCCCATCAAAAATATCCGATGTTATTAAACTTCTCTTATAAAATCCCATTGAATCCTATAGCATCATTAAAATCCCATGAACATCCCATTAACATCCAATCACCCATGAGTTATTCCATTGTATCCCCATATTCCCATTATATCACCAATTTCCCAATGAGTAATAGATACTTTGCTGAGCTTTTCCCAGTTCAATCCATTTTTTTCCTCACCAAGCAGCATGTTTGCAACGAGATATGCTTAGTGCGGCCCTGCGGCAACGCGGAGTGAAATCCCCTTTGTGACCCCGAATAAACAAATGTTTCTACTCATTTTCTACAACAAATAAAACTGACATGTACAATTGATATCAATTTATAGTATTTTAATGTATTATATCTTTTGTAGTATATGTACCTTCGCTTCAACAATGTAATTTATAGTAATTCAAGTAAATCTCACATAATTTGAATCAGTCCAATAAAAGGCATCATAGTCATTAATTCTAGTCATGTCTAATCGCAGTTTCCTTTAGCTTCACATGAATCTAGCCAATCCCATGGTGAAACACCATGAAACATACATGGGGGCCCACCCCTATCCTATCTTCGATTTTGTATGGAATCCCAATTCGTACATGATGAATACCATTTGAAAAAAACATGAACAAAGATTGCGCAAGGTTTTCCATCGTTAAGATAGATCACCAGACGGTATCACCCATGTGCTTTTTGGATTTTAAAAAACATACTACAAGGTATCCAACTAGCTTGACTATTGCTTACAGCAGTTGTACCTATACTTAGAGGGGTTTATAAAGCAACAAACATCAGGGATCATGGCCAATCTTAGACACCCTGCAAAAAAACTTAGCTGGTGTCGGAGATAATCCCATACAGTACCAAAAGACTAGTTTGGGTTAGTTTCTACCCATCCAAGATAGGGAGGGGTCATCTTCTATGGATAACCCCCAAAAAACGAGACTTGAAACAAAGGGGGCCCAAAATTGGATCGCAACTTTGGTCGAGGGAAGTCCGACTGGAGAACCATCCCACGTCGAACATAACTGTCGGAGGCAGTACGCCCCTTGTTTCTCACTTATCCTCAAGGCCCCTGTGAATAGTGGAGTTATATTCCCAGTTATCTTCACCATAAGTTATGAAAGGTAAGGTTATCTTCACGGTAAGTTATTTGACTTCACCATAGGTGAGTTATAAATCAAAGAATTCACCAGTTACCCTCTGGTAAACTAACATAACTATGCAAAATCACATTTTTTCATGGCTAAATCAACTATTTTAATGGCCCATTTTCCAGTTCGCAAACTGTAAACGTTTACCCGGCCGGGTATCTTCACCAACAAACTTAGCGATGTTTCGCCATTTTCAGCTAGGAATCCCAACCTTGTAAGCATCATAAGCCAGCATCGCAAAGGCCATGGTCTCCATGTAGTTGATGAGAAACATCCTGGCCATCGCCATGGGTCAATATGGGTCAATATGTGTCAATGGGTCGCGCCGCCAGGCCTATCCCAGGGGAAAAGTGGACTTGTGCTTTGTTTGTTAAATACATATATATATGTATATGTATATGTATATGTATATATATAATATATACATATAATATGTATAAATATAATATGTATATATAATATGTATATATAATATGTATATGTATACGATTATATACTCATATGATTATATATGAGTCGAATTTGGGAACTTTCATGGACTTTCAAGTCACATAATAATTCAATGTCAAACAAAAATAATGAGGTTTGATTTTTCATTGGTGTGCGAAGAAGCGATAATTCTTTTTGGAAACAACACCGTTTTGAACAACCAAGCTGGACCATAATTGGATTTGATGGTTTCAAATCAAAGAATGACTCATCATGGTGGTCGGCCATGGTTTTGGTCTATTTCTGATCCTGAAATAGCTGGTGCTTTTCTGTTGGACATTTTGAGACATATGTTTTTTTGCAGACTTCAACACACCAGCTGACAACTCAAGAAAATCGAGAGGTAGATGCTGGATTTTTAGGATCTTTCAATCTGTTGCTTCCGGGGCAAGGGTGTTGCCGTCATCATGCCCAAGGATGAACCAATAAAAAAAGTTTAGCCGGTGACGCAATGTTTTCATATGTTTCCATGGATTGCCAAACATTTTTTCTCATTCAGATCCTTTAGGAGTAACATGGGTCATTAAATGTCCCCTTTTTTCACATCATCCAACTGAATGGTACATGGTCAATGCCATGGCTACTATAAGGTGATGTCCAATATTCCCAAAATGGGACAGGCAAACCAACCCCTGAGTAATGCAGGTAAAACAAGAATAAACCATCGGATCCCCATAGGTGGTGTAAATCATTCCGAGTCATGGATGGTAAAAATGGCATTGTTTTACCCACATCAACCATCAACCAAACTATTAGTAACCATCATTAACATCATACCCAAATGGTATAATAGGTTGTTTTTTCCCACATACTAAATCGAGGTTCGCCCTCTCAATCCAACCTTTGATTCTCGAAAGTCGCGAGAAAGTTCAGGGGATCTAATCCAACCATTGTTCCCAACCCTCCGGGGTTTCAACTTGGGTTTAATTTATAGGAAATGTATGGTGCTTGGTTCTTCATGTTTTTCATCCTAACTAATGTTAGCGAAGCAATAATAAACTATCCACAATTTTACCAGAAAAAGGGTGGCATAAACTATCAACATATGGGTGGCTTATTGTTACTTTACTAAGATTAGGAAGTTCATTATAACCACAGTTGCAAGTGGGGCAAGTTGGTCTGGTCCAGTTATGAGTTGTGGCCTGTAGCCTATCCATGTTAAACAACACGATAGATGGGGCTGTAACTGTACAATGTGGGGCCCCCCCAGTTACAAATTGGTTTACAGCCCCCACTAATCTATGGTTACAAGTATCATAAACCATAGTTACTGGAGTTATAAATCAACTTAGCTATCTAGGGGGCCCCACATTGTAGTTGCCATCACGTGTTTTTGCTCTTTGTGTTTCCAGAAACTTATTACGGATAATATGACCGCATTCAGAAGTTGAAAGAACCAATATTCACCATCATAGTTGGAGCAGCCGGTTTTGGCCGTCAATAGACAGTCCCGATGTTTGTGAGGTACCTTTCCAAGTTTCAGGTACAAAAGTACCTGGCCCACTTATGACTTGGTTCTGTGCTCAACCCCTCCAACAGTAGATAAATCTACCAGAAAAAATGTTACCTCCCTTATCTATAGATGGTTTTCCCGTTACATCCTCCATTTTAAAGGGGATTTCCACTTGAAATGTTTCATTACCGAACAGTAAAAACTTCGCCAACAGACTCATCACTTTGCACCGCCCTAAAAATGCCATGCCCCATGTCCGACCATTGCCCCATGTCCTCTCGGAATAGGTCGACGACGAAGACGTCAGGTTGTTTTGGCAAAGCGACGAAGCTTGAGAGGAGATAACTTCGCGGATGGGACGAATCAAATGGTTCCAAGGGGCCATGGAAAACCTCTGGTTTTGGGCCTCCCTACCAAAAGATAGATAAGTTGGTTTATATATAGCTAGGCGAAGTAAGGTGTTTGGTTTAAGCGCATTTACAAACATATCTATGGTTAGGAGTGGTTGTAAACCTTCTTATGTCTTGGGGATACCTTTCTGTAATGATCTGCTTTCTAATTTACCAAGAGAGGGTTTTCCAAGCTTCCATGTTTCAATGCTCAAGAGATTAATTATCGTTGGAAACAACTCCATTCTTTATAGGGTACGACATATTCAATACATATTCAGCAAGCAACAAGACGAATCTCTTACCCTAGCGGCTTAAGTGCATCTTTCTGCAATTCTCGCTATCGAGACACCCTCCGGTCATTTAACGGCTATGGAAAATGGCCCATGTATAGCATTATAGCTGAGTTACCTATATATATAAATATATATATATATATATGCACACAGTAAATATATATATATATATATATATAAATATATATATGCACACAGTAAATATATATATGTATATGTATAGGTAACTCAGCTTATATACATATTAAAATGGTCCCCCATTACAGGTATATATATATATATATTTGTTTGTTATATGATATATGTATATATATATATAACATAATATATAATATAATATCATATAATATTACCCACAGGCACCTTGTGTTGCCCAAGCCCAGAATAGCGTAAATTACAAGGATTTTTTGTTCACACTATACATCTCATATAAATTCTCCCACCCCGTTACACTTCTACATTCATTGAAGATTCTTCAATAAGGGTTTAATTCTCCCACCCCCCTTAAACTCTTACATTCGTTGAAGATCTTCAATAAGGGTGAAAATTCCCACCCCCGTTACGCTTCTACATTCATTGAAGATCTTCAATCATCATCATCATCATAACTATCATCATCATGAAATTTGCCGGGAACGTCCCTGTAAATCTCCGGGCAACACAAGGCGCCTGGCCGTAATATGATATTATATTAAATTATGTGATATTAAATGATATTATACTATATTATATGATATTATATTATGATATTATATGATATGATATTATATTAAATGATATGATATGATATTATATTATATGATATTATATTATATTATATTGTTTTATATTTTATTATATGATATTATATGATATGATATTATATTAAATGATATTATATTGTATTATATTATATTAAATGATATTATATGATATTATATATACATTATCATATATATATATATATACATGTAATCATTTAACCATGGCACTCATGACATCTCAACAAGCAGGGTCAACAGGATCATCGACCTCCCATGTCTTGTCTTCCTAGTGCCGTGCAACATTGAGCATAGCTTGTATGATTTAGGGCCAAAAATTAGGGGGTTCCTAAAAAAACCTGGGGAAAATCATGGGAAAACCATAGGAAAATGATAGGAAATCATGGGGTCAATATATGAGGGTTGCCATAGTCATGGGAGTACCCTAAGCTCGCTGGATGCTTTAGTTCATGGAAACTCCCCAAACAAATAGCTGGATAATGACTGGGGGTACCCCTATTTCAGGTAACCTCCATTTGGGAATGCGTGTTTATTCCTGGATTCACGAGCAAATCTTGATTTCCCTGTGCTGGTTTCGCGCCTGAACACACCTACTTCCATCCCAGTGTTTGAAAATGATGGGGAAACTACCAAATTTGATGATTGATCATAATCTTCCCTATTATCTAAATGACCATAAATGGTAGTATCTGGTACCCCCTAGTTGGGTCTGTCTGAAAACAAAGCATATTCAAATTGGAGCTTGGGGGGTATGTCATATATCTCATTTTCAAACAAACCCACTCGAGCAGTGTTTAAACCCTCTGTTGTCCCTTTCTACTCATTGGTCAATAAGATTTCCCAATTCCTAAATATATTGGGTACAGTAGTATCACCCGTTGTAATCATTAGTCTACAAGGCTTTTGAATACTTCTCAATTGGGGGGCTTTCTCGTAAGTGGTTAAACACCTTTATATCTTACATGACTGGTGGAATCTCTAACCGGACTTCTATACGCAATTGCTAACTGCAAGTTTCTTATGGTATACCCATTATGAAACATCACCAATTTCAGCAGCCATATTATAGTTATCACTTGTCACTCGTATTGTATATATATAGTACATACATATCTGGCTGAATTGTATGAACTGACTAACCTGAACATACCTAAAACTTGCGGCCATTTGGGGATGATTCCCCGAATCCAAATCATCATTCCAGTGACGCCACGTGAGGATCAAGTTTATCCAGATGATTCCAGATTAATATCATACTAATTATACATATCCAGAGATGAATTATGCAGACTAAGTATATATGGAATTATATTAGTATCTTGCATATCCAAATACGTTCTTATATACATACATATATGTATATATATAATTTTATAATATGTGTGTATATATATATAAACATATTATCTGGTTGGTGGTTTCAACCCCTCTGAATAATGTTGGGGTTACTATTCCCAATATATGGGAAGTCATAAAACATGTTCCAAACCACCAACCAGTAATTGTACTTGTCAACATAAAACCCATTTTGGTCCCGTTTGTCCTCCAAATTTGGCCCCTGCCGCCCGTTCTGCGGTTCTGCGTTTCCGTCCTGCGGCATTTTGCCAGAGCCAGGCGCCATAACCTCACTGGATGGGGCCCAGTCGAGCTCGCGTTCAGTTGCCGTCAGAAAAGTGGCTGAAGTTTATCTGGTTGGTACTTTTGGTCAAACCCATCCATCAATATACCAAAAATCTATCTAAGTTGGTTCATAACTCCAATAACTATGGTTTATGATACGCAAATAACTATCTGGTAGGTGGCATACCTACCCCTCTGAAAAATGATGGAGTCCGTCAATTGGGATGATGACATTCCCAATATGATGGGAAAATAAAACATGTTCCAAACCAACAACCAGTTATGGTTTATGGATGTTTATGGTAGATATAACGAACTAGTTCATAGGTGTTATTTCATGGTTTATAAACCAGCGTTCACATCACTGGGGGGCCCCATCCTGTAGGAAACCCAGCCAATAAGATGGACAAATGGGAGGTAAAATGGGAGTACCCCGGTCACCATAGGTTTCAATACTAAAATGGTCTAATTGTGGATGATTTGGGGGTACCCATATTTTAGGAAACCCGAAAATCAGAGTGTACTAAAGTAAACGATAAATCATGCCAAATCTATTTGGCACTAAATTATTTTGGTAGGAGTCTGTTTTCCTATTTTTTGAAGTTGCTATACAGGACACCATACTTGTTTACAGGATTTTACACATGAGCATATTTGAGGGTGTCCTGCATATTTTCCCTTCAACAGATTTTGGAAGTTTGGTGATTTACACACAATTATGGGTGATAGACATGATAATCATGATAAAACCAATGCTGGTTGGTGGTTTCAACCCCTCTGAAAAATATGAGCTCGTCAGTTGGGATGATTATATATTCCCATCTATGATGGAAAGTCATTCAAAATTCCATGGTTCCAAACCACCAAGCAGTGATAAAACCAACCTCTGGATCAGTGAAACCCTGTGACGTCACGTGGCGACGCTCGTGCTCCCATGTAAGGATTGGTGCTGAGGCACTTCTGCCCAAAACGATTCATATATGTAGATATACAGTGTATATATATTTATATGGATCAGTATGTATGGTGCTAAGTCATTGCCATCTACTTCAAATGGAGTTGGGTCAAAACCTGCTATACGAAAAACCATATTTGGGGGAATGAACATCCATTTGCAAGATCCATGTTCCAGCTATTTTGGGGTTCTCCAGGGTAGCAAGGTTTCGACTTGCAACCAAGTGGGTTCCATCTGCTCGACGCGATTCCACATTTTTGCAGGTGAATTTAAGTGGAACATGTTGAAAACACGAAAAAGTGGTACCCAAGTCATCAAAAGTTAAACCATTTTAGAATTGAAAGCCATGGTTTTGGAGATCCCCCATTTTAAGAAACAGCCATATCCAACTTTAAATGCCATCTTCCACACAAATGTTCACAGCGTTTTTTTTGGCAGGATGATGAACAACCCGTACCTCACAATCCCCGGTTGGAAATTGTCTGTGCTCTCCCCTGGACTGTCAAAACATGCGTGCCATAGTCCATTCTGAAAAAGGCTCAAATCCCACTTCTTGATGTTTGAATGCCACAATTTTATGGTTCAATCTGCTGTGTGAATCTCATACTTTTCCCAGAACTATAGCTGGTTGGTGGTTTCAACCTACCCCTCTGAAAAATATGACTTCGTCAGTTGGGATGATTCTTCCCAATATGATGGGAAAAAACAAAATGATCCAAACCACCAACCAGATAGTGATATATCCACTTTTAACTGGAAGTGCACTTCCACACATACTTTTCCCAGGATGGACACGACCATCTTTAGGATTCCCAACTGCCCAATCTGCTGGCAACACCCGTGACATTTGGGAAGTCCTGGGCGATGGGATCCAGTAGATCCAGCGCACCCCCAGTCATGGGTGGTTTATGACAGTGTTTTAAGCACATCAACCATCATTAACTATCAGTATCCATCATTAGCCATCATTAACCACTATTAACCATCATTACTGGGGAATTAACAATTTATTAACCATTTATTATGGGAAATTTGCAGGAAAGCCCTATATTTGATGGTAAAAACCCATGGGTTTCCGGTTAAGATTTTCCCCAACAAACCAATCCAGTGACATTAACCATCAGTAACCATCATTAACCATCATTGATTAACCACTATCAACCATCATTGCCCATTAATGTATCAGCCAGTAACCATCATTAACCTATATTAAGCAAGTTATAAATTTGTAAAATTGCTTATCATCATCCAAGCATCATTTCAATGGCCATGATTCAGGAACCGATTGATTGGAGGTACCTACCATATATATGGCTTATTTTTCAGGCCTATGTAAGGGGATATATACCCTCAAAATATGGCCTTATATGGTACAGTACCTCCATTTTAGGATCATGGCATTCCCATTGATCATTTATCAATTCTGACGATGCTAAGACTGATGGTGAAATCACCACTAACCTCCCCATTTTTCTTGGTGAATACCAGTACCTACAAGGTGGTGCCCCCCAGTTATAAATCAGTTTATAATCCCCATGAAAACTATAGATATATCACCTATAAACCATGGTGAAATTGTAGCTATCTTGGGGGGACCACCTTGTAAGTGGTTAATAAGCCTAATTAGTACCCTAAGTGGGGGGGAAAACCCATATATATATAATTTTGGTTAGAACTATGGTGACTAATTAACCAGTTACTAAGCAGGATTATCCTCTACCCTCTGGTAATTTAACATAGCTATTGAAAATGGCCCATTTATAGTTGATTTACCTATTAATAGCATGGTGATTTTCCATAGTTTTTTGATGTTTTTTGTATGTTTACCAGAGGGTAAGTATCCATGCTGGCAAATTTAGGATTCCCAAGTCTGAGTCTGAAGATTTCTTGTGGAGAACACCTCGCAACAAGATGGACGTTCTGTGAGGTCGCGACGCGAAGTCTGGTGGACGCGTATGATAAATGACGACCTTTTTTCCATGGCAATGGAGAGTTGGATAAATTTAAGGGTCATTTCAACTATTGGAGGTACCATTCTATCATATTCTATCCTGGTTGGTGGTATACCTACCACCCCTCTGAAAAATGATGGAGTGAAAGTCAGTTGGGATGATGACATTCCCAATCTATGGAAAAATAAGATTCAGGTTCCAAACCACCAACCAGATAAAATCTCCAAATATTATGGAAAATAAAATTGATGTTTGAAACCACCAACCAGCCAATCATTCTGAAGAAATCTTTGGTCACAATTGGCACGGAAATCACATGCGTTTCAGTCAATGATTCTGGAAGTGGGGGAGTTGCTATTCCTGTGTTGGGTCGCCACAGGATCCTAAATTGGAGGTACCTACCATATATAAGGCCTATATATATATATATAATTATATATATATGTAAGGAAATATCCCAACAAAATATGATCTTATATGGTACAGTACCTCCATATTAGGATCCTGAAATTTCCATTGAACATGATTTGTTTGAGATGCCACGAGATGTTTTCCCTAACCCGCGAAGGTACGACAAAGTACCTGGAAACCTGAACACATGCTGACCGCTACGGAGCCTCTGACCAAACAGTGATTCAAATCACTGCCGTCCTTCAGAAAAATAACATGTTGTCAATGGGCAATGGCAAAGTCCCGTTTGGGAATGGTTTTGAGTCTGTAGGTTGGCACTGTTGCGGGGTATGGGCCCGCTGGATGGTTTTTGAGCTGTGGCAACTTACGGGTGTTATGGCTACCCGGCTACCCTCTGGTAGTGTAGCATACCTATTGAAAATGACCGTTTATAGTTGATTTACCTATTATTACTAATGTCATCTTCCATAGCTATCCATAGCAAACTCTTACTTTACCAAACTGGTTGGTGGTATACCTACCCCTCTGAAAAATATGAGTTCGTCAGTTGGGATGATGACATTCCCAATCTATGGAAAGTCGTAAAATTCCATGGTTCCAAACCACCAATCAGCAAAGGCTATCCCCAAAATTGGCCAGGCCTGCCCAAATTTTGCCAACCGGCTGACTGGTTAGATCCCAATCGATAGTTAAGCCCCCTTAATCAGAGGCGGTATTTCTTCAAACTACCCGGCCTGGTAAACGTTTACAAAAAACTATGGAAAATCACCATTATTACTGTAATGGGTAAATCCACTATTTCGACTGGGCCATTTTCAATAGCTATGTGGCTATGTAAACGTTTACCAGAGGGTATCCTCATATATCTCATTCTGCCATCATTGTTCATAGAATTAAGTAACCATTCTTCTTCATCAAATCCCATTATGAAAAGCATATCCATCATTCCCATCCATATGCCTTAATGTGGTTAAAACAATGCCATAAACCATCCCCTAGTCATCATCATTTTTATGACGATGCTACGGTTACCATTCACAGTCATGGGTGGTAAACATGGCATTGTTTTAACCACAGTATTCTTCATATTAACCCCATAAAACCCATATGTTCATTGGTTGCATATTATGCTCCACATTAAAACCACATTAAAACCCCATAAAACCCATATTAACCACATAAAACCACATATTATTCTCCATAAAAACTCCCTCTTTTCATTGGTTGAATCAGGTTGAATCCCAATGAAACCATCATGTTTTCCATCCAAAAAATCATCGCTGTCCATCGCTGTCTCCTTGGCATAGTGTTCCTCGAAGGCCGGCAACTTCAAACGCTTGGCCGTGGCATGGAGGAAGGAGGCCATGGAGGATAGCAACCGAGCCTGGAATGACTGGAACTGCTGGAAGACCAGCTGGTTGGGGTTCAGAGAACTCCTGAAATTGTCACCCTGGGATTTGTCATGATTGGTGAATTATGGATATTTATGGTAGGTACAGATGTGTATATATAACTATATACGTATATAATATCATGATATATCGAACTAGTTGCTATGATTTATAAACCAACTCATAACTAGGGATGCACCACCCTGTAGACGGTACAGGAAGGGTGGAACAAAAGCTGGAAAACTTTGGAACATGAGGGGATCTATAGTTAATATAAGATTGGTTACCCTCTGGCAAACGTTTACATAACTACGGAAAATCACCATTTTCAATGGGTAAATCAACTATTTCTATGACCATGTTCAATATAGCTATGCAAGACATAACCAGAGGGGATCCGTCAACTTGGTCAGAATCACTAGAGGCGAAGTCTTGGAGTGGTGGATATGTTGAACTTGTTGGTGGGGCTTACCGGCTGACCACCTTCTGAAAATCCATCGAAATAACATCAATGTTAATGTCAACCCCGGATAAAAAAAATGTTTATTACTTAGGGGGGTACTCCTCCAATAGTCATAATCTAATACTTAAATGGTACCCTCCCAATTAAACAGCCTAGGGGTTTATTAATCCAGGGTTGACATTATCAATGTGTTTTTGTTTATTTTCCTAGTGTTTGTTTTGCTTTACTGACTTTAAACACTAATTTTTAATTAGGAATGTTGAATATGATTGATTCTCGACCATGGGGCTATGAAGGGGTTGATTCTACAACAATTTGAGCCGTGGAAGTTGTAATCCTGGTGCTTCGCCTAGTGGTGGCCCAGTGGGGTGAAATCACCCAGAATTCAGTGGACCAAATACCACCAAGCATTGACTGGTTGGTGGTATACCTACCCCTCTGAAAAATATGAGTTCGTCAATTGGGATGATGACATTCCCAACTGAATGGAAAAAAATAATTGATGTTCCAAACCACCAACCAGATTGAAGATGGGTTTTGAAAGATGTGCATTGTCCTACCTGGTCTATTAGGGATTCCGATAGTTCGTGCTGTTCGGGATGCCTCTTCCAATAAAACAGGATGCGGAGCCGAGATATATTTCAGGGGAGAAAAACAGAACCCAAGCTTGGGACGAGACCCATTATAAACCAGTTATCCCTTTTCTAGTTTCCAATTAAACACCGGTTCTCCCTGCATTGCGGAAAGAGACATGGCATTTCAATGGCATTTGCAGAATCTCTGGTTTGACAAGGTGGGCTATTCATAAGGATATGGGTCAAAAATAAAGACCTGAGGGACCACAGATTTCCGCCTATTTTTAGTATTAACCATCCAATACGTGGGGTACTCAATGACTTGACCCATACAACCCATACCCATAAAGCCTTGACGTCAATGGTAGAGTTCCCATCAAGGTGGGCCTCCCTTCGTAATTTGTTTCTTTGAGAAATCCCTCGTTCAAAAAAATGCTACAACCAAAAAGGGTTATAACAACTTTGATTTATAAACCCAATAGTAATTATAATTTGTAAAAAATATCAGATAAATTATAAGTACAATAAACCCAACAGTTAAACTAGTGAACTATATAAATATAAACCAACTTAGCGATTTCCGGTCACTGAGGCCCGGGTTCAACGGGTTCAACGGGTTCCGATCTGATGATCCCCGAGGAACCTGCAAGGAATGCAACTTCCATTCCTCATACCTCGAGGCGCGCTGAAAAACGCTGCTGATTCTGGCGCTGAAAAATTGGCGAAAGCCACGACATCTACATGTTTCTTGCCCATGGAGAAACAAATAGTTTCATTTATCAAACTTTATGGAATAACTGTATGTAATTACAACGTACAACATTGTATAATCATATGTAAGCCCCAGATTTACAAGAGAAACGCGTCATTTCAATTGCAATTCCGGTAAGTCTCACAATATAAAAAAAACGGTGTTGTTTTTCGTAGCTCGCTCCACAACCGCAACCAATTCACCGCGATGAAGGCACTTCGCTGATGAACAAGCTTAGTTGGCTGCATCAAAGTCACGATCATTGGCTCTCATAGGTGAAGGTCAAAATTGGATACCCCAACAATGAAATGGTTAGTAGTTCATACCAGTGGTACCCGCACGAGGCGGGGCGGAAGTTGCCTTAGGGTTATACTAAAAGACCTTTTCCATCTATAGAACTTGCATGCGTCGTGCGCCAGCCAGGCCCGTGCGTGCGTGCTTTGTGCGACAGCAATGCACTGTTCCAAAGGCCGCCCTTGAACTCTACACTTCACACTGCGCTCTTCACACTTCACACTTCGCACTTACACTTCACACTCCACACTTCATCTCATCTCATCTGAGCTCTTCTCACCTCATCTCATCTCATCTCTTCTCGTATGTCATCTAAATGCTTCTCAACTATTTTCATTTCATCTGAGCACTGCTCAGCCTTTCTCATCTCACCGAAGCTCTTCTTCTTAACTCATCTCAGCTCTTGTGCACGTCGGAAAGCTTTTACTGTCAGAGAGAAGTCTCTTGCACACAAAAGCCGTTGCGCGCAGAAAGCTTTTGCACACAGAAGCTTTTGCACACAGATGCGTTTACACAGAGAAGCTTTTACACAGATAAGTTTTTACACAGAGAAGCTTTTACACACAGAAGCTTTTACACAGAGAAACTTCTACACACAGCAAGCGTTTACACAGAGAAAACTTTTACACAGAATGCTTTTACACATGGCAAGCGTTTACACGCAGCAATCTTTTACGCTGAGAACCTTTTTCACACAGCAAGCTTTTACACACAGAAGTTTTTACACATAGCACGCTTTTTACACACAGCAGCTTTTACACACAGCAAACTTTTATACAGAAAAGCTTCTACGCAGAGAAGAGAAGCTGCTTTACGCAGAGAAGCTTTTACACAGAGAAGCAAGTCCCAGTATACTGTGTACTACAAAGCTTGCACGAAGTACTTCCCAGTACTACTTTGTACTACAAAGCTTGCGCAAAGTACTTCCCAGTACTACTGTGTACTACAAAGCTTCCACGAAGCACGTCCCAGTACTACTTTGTACTACAAAGTTTGCACAAAGTACGTCCCAGTACTACTTTGTACTACAAAGCTTGCGCAAAGTACTTCCCAGTAAAACTTTGTATTACAAAGCTTCCACGAAGCACGTCCCAGTGCTACTTTGTACTACAAAGCTTGCACAAAGTACGTCCCAGTACTACTGTGTACTACAAAGCTTGCGCAAAGTACGTCCCAGTACTACTTTGTACTACAAAGCTTGCGCAAAGTACTTCCCAGTACTACTTTGTACTACAAAGCTTCCACGAAGCACGTCCCAGGACTACTTTGTACTACAAAGCTTGCGCAAAGTACGTCCCAGTACTACTTTGTACTACAAAGCTTGCACAAAGTACGCCCCAGTACTACTACTTTGTACCACACAGCTTGCGCAAAGTACTTCCCAGCACTACTTTGTACTACAGAGCTTGCACAAAGTACGTCCCAGTACTACTTTGTATTTGCACAAGGCTTGCACGGAAAAAAACGCGATTTTGAAGAACTTTCTTAAAGGAATTTCAAAAAGAAAAATCACCACCCCCAAAACGGAGAAAATCTACTGAGAAATCTCACTATCGCAACCTTGAAGCAGCCACTCCAATAAGATTCACGCCTTTCAGCTGCAAAAATAAAGTTCATCACGTGTGACCATCTAAATGATCTCAAATAATTCCCAGTAGGATGCAAAACGTTTGGGCTGTTTGGAACTATAAACAATGAGAGCCACTTCGTAGCAGCATCGACTGGCCCAACCAGGTTGCAGAGACCAACTAAAACATCAAGCAACCGAAAGAAACTTGCGCCTGAAAAACCACAACCACATGTAAAACACAGGCAGATACAGCACACAGAGATCTGCGCCTTCTTCGCACAGCAACGATACCAATCGCCATTCACATCAGTGAACCACTCCGGCCAACCCTAACCAGACACTCAACCGCCAGCAAGCAACATGCATCTGAACAAACATTGTATGCAGTCCTCGCCGCCTTCATCGGGCTTCGCAGCAACAGTTTGATCCCCCGCCACATACTCAACAACAAAGACTGCAATGGCTGCTTCCAAAACAATGGTGTAATAACACATTCAAAACATCATTGCCCTCTAAGCAGTCCTTCTGGGCTTCATCCGGCTTGTCACCAGCGGGTTCATCCTACGCCACATACTCAACGACAAAGACCGCAACAGCTGATTCCAAAACAGGGATGCCATAACAAAATCAAAGCATATCAAAGCATCATGCGTTCAGCAGCTGCTTCCTGACATAAACCCAAGATCTGTGGGTGCAAGCTTTCTCCCTCGCAATTAATAAGTGTCTATCTCAACTGCTTTGGTCTGCAACACTTCAAACCCCTTTTAACCGCTTCACTTCAACCCCCATCTGTTCTTTCATTTTTCCAAAATTGCTTCGGATGAAGTAGTCAGCTGACATCCTGACTCGCAGAGTCGTACTCTTGCCCTGTTTCCCCATTCCACAAAAAAAAAGTTCACAAATACTAAAGTGAAGCAGCCCCATACACCCCCCCGAACCTATATTTTACCCAAGGGTAAGGTGCTTCCTCAGCCCAGGGTTCCTTCTCGGCTGGTTGTTATTTCCCCACCTGCCAGGTGAGGGTTGTTAGATTTTATCAGAGCTCTTGCCCGCCTCCTCCTCCTCCTCCTCGACTAGCTGTCCTCTTCCTCGTCGTCCTCCTCCTCGCCTCCTCCTCCAGTTTCTCCTCGACTATGTCTGCATCAACTTCCACCTCCACTTCCGCCTTGCCAACTCGTCGCCAAGCTCTTCGCAACTTCCCAGCTCACTGCAACCCCTCAACCTGGGAGCTCCCCAGCTCAGTGCGCACCGCTGGACCTCAACCTCGGGCGTTCCCAGCTCAGTGCGCACCGCTGGACCTCAACCTGGGACCTTTCCAGCTCAGTGTGCACCGCTGGACCTCAAGGACCTCAACCTGGGACCTTCACAGCTCAGTGCACACCGCTGGACCTCAACCTGGGACCTTCCCAGCTCAGTGCGCGCCGCTGGACCTCAACCTGGGACCTGCCCAGCTCAGTGTGCACCGCTGGACCTCAACGGCCAGATAGAATGCCAGAAGATATGCCAGATAGAATGTCAGATAGAATGCCATGAGATATGCCAGATAAAATGCCAAAGATATGCCAGATAGAATGCCAGAAGATATGCCAGATAGAATGCCAGATAGAATGCCAGAAAGAATCCCATAAGGTATGCCAGATAGAATGCCAGATAAAATGTCAGATAGAATGCCACAAGATATGCCAGATAGAATGCCAGAAGATATGTCAGATAGAATGCCAGAAGATACGCCAGATAGAATGCCAGAAGATATGCCAGAAGATATGCCAGAAGATATGCCAGAACATATGCCAGAAGATATGCCAGATAGAATGCCAGAAGATATGCCAGATAGAACGCCAGAAGATATGCCAGATAGAATGCCAGAAGATATGTCAGAAAGAATGTCAGAAGATATGTCAGATAGAATGTCATAAGATATGCCAGATAGAATGCCAGAGGATATAACAGATAGAATGCCAGAGGATATGCCAGATAAAATGCCAGAAGATATGTCAGATAGAATGCCAGAAGATTTGCCAGTAACAAAACGTATAGATGTCATGGTGGGGATAACTCGAAGTAGCGATTTTTTTCACTTTCTATTTTTTTGGGCGAACCTCGGAGATAGCATGCACTGCACCCCTTAGGAGAGCACGAAGTGTCCGGGACCTCTAAAGAAACCAATAAGCATTGCAAGGTTGCTTTCTCAATGGTACGTTGCCATCTCGTTTCTTTTTTTCAAAAGAAACAGAAA